>JAAVUD010000034.1:0-71195 GCA_014898915.1 Fusarium chlamydosporum | reverse complement strand
ACCTATTTATATATTTCGGTATTACTCTTAAGTAGTATTAATAACCTAAAACTCAGGGGCATTAACCCCTATCTAATATATAAATGGCCTATATAAGCCAGTTTTAGCAATTGAGAGTCCTATAACTATAGCCGCTAGTACTATAGTTTTAATAAAGGGCAATAGGGTAATACTGGCCTTAAGGAGTAATAATCTCTTAATCTTTTAGTATACCGAAATATATAAATAGGTTCTTATCTATCTTACTGGCAGTCTTAGCCTAAGCATCCTATACTCTACTTAGGCCTTTACTATATAGGCTAATACCTCTAATGCCGACCTACCCTTTACTATAAGCCTTTATGCCTTTTATTATTCCCTCGGCCAAGGTATTAGAGTCGCTATCAGAGGAGTAACCTTTTAGAATAAGTTTAAGAAGTAGATTAAGAAAAGCAAGCAGTTTTCCAATAAGATAAGTAAATAGGCTAAAGACGCATCCGCCTTAATCCAGCTCATTAGGAAGGCCCCTAATAGCATAAAGGAGACTATTATTAAGGGATACGTTAATGGCTTACGAACAGTATGGCTGGTTATCTATGGCCTCGCCTTTATCGCGCTGGTTACATCTGTATTGGACGTGAAGAAAAAGAGTCTCGATCGGGATTTCGAGACGGATCATGATTTTATAGATGATGACCAGGAGCGAAGGGAGGGAAGGTCGACTCCCGAGGAAGAGGTCTGAGATTGGAGGATCAATAGCAACTGGTGGTATTTTTCGTTTTTCTTGTTATCGAATACAGAGTTCATAAAGAGAATACGACTTAATATAATATCCTTCGGGATTCGTGAGAGCCTGGTTCATTCATAGAACTTGACCCGTGGAGTGATGAGCAAATTCTCTCTACAACCTACAGTCTATGCCGCTCAAATCATAAACTGGTGAGATCCTCTAGTATTCTAGATGACGATGGCTCAGGCTCGAGGCAGAGAAGAAGAGATGCAACTAAGATACGAACTATTAGACAAGCGCAATGGGAAGGCCATCAACTTGAGCCCCCTTCGACCTCAGATCTTGACAAGAAAGATGATCGAAGACGGACCGTTTCTAAACCAACGAGCAAAAGTTTCCGAAATTATTAACTTAGCTGCTTTCTTTTTTTTCAATAGTGCGTAACAAGTCTATTCTAAGCGCATGGGCACAGTTTGTCTCATTGGTGGTGCTCCGCAACTGGAGATGTTTTCAGTGAGGCGGCTGCGGTCTCCCCAAGCCAGCACCCTTGTTGTGCTTTAAGAACTTGTAATTACTTGTAACTATCAACTTGAAGAAATCAAAAGACTCAATACACGGCATTGAGCTCGAAAACCTTGTACGGTCCTGGAGCTTTTGGGTTCCCCTGGAATAGCTGTACCTGAGTCCCAGTCGCAGCGTCCATAGTAAACATATTCATCCAGTCATGATCGTCGGCCACGGCATACGCGAATGCGCTGCCAGTTGTCGAGCACTCAAATTTCTCGCTGTCCTCGCCAATATCTTCCTTGGCCACAAACACGAATTGCTGGGCCTGTCCGTCTCCGCCAGAGATGGGCTTCCTCGTCGAGCGACGGCCCGTTGGGAAACCCTTCTCGTCCACCACCACACGGCCGTTGTCTAGCTGGAATTTCGTGGCATCATTCTGCTCGTTGACGAGTAGGACGGCAGCGGTGCCGGCCGATGTTTCCTCGACCTTGAGCCACTTCTTGTGCAGCTCTGACATCCCCTCTGCCTCAACCTGCAGATGGAAGTCGTCGTCGATCTCGATGGCCTTCTCCTGGAACGACAGCTCCAGCAGCAGGTCGCCTGAGGCGTTGAACGCTGCCTTCTTCATAAAAAAGTCACCAGCACCGGGGAAGACGAAGTTCGGCTGCTGGTTGAAGGCTTCTGCGATGTCCTTCTCCAAGGCGTCCAGGCCTTCGATGCCCGATTTAAGTGCGCTCTCAGCTTCGACTTCATATTTCCTTCGAATGCTCTCGTGCCACGCGAGGGTGCTGGACGAGTACTTGTGCTGGAGGCTCGGACTGGGGCAATGGACGTCGACAGCAAGCTCGCCTTCCTTGATATTGCCGAGCGTGACGGATCCGGTCCAAGAAAGGGTAGTCTTGCCGCTCGATGAGGAATCTACACCTCCACCGTGGCCGCCATTCCACTCGTCTCTGTCAACGGTGATAATGACGGTGAACTCTAGCACATCGGATCCCGCCTTGTACGTGAGCTTGTTGTCGATCGTGGCGGTGAGATTATCGCGCCATTGCCCCTTGAAAATGTGGTTCATCCTGTTTTTGTTCTCGAACTTCTGGTAGAAAGTAGCTCCTGAGCCCGATGTCGTCCAGGGGGCTGATGTTGGCTTGGAGTCTTTGGACAGGATCCAGCCATTCTTCTCTACCTCGGTGCCGGACAGCTTCCGTTCATGAACCCACCAGTAGGCACTGTTGGCAAGATTGATGCATTCCAGGTTCAGCATTTCAAACCTCTTGCAGAAGAACGACTCGAAGAAGATGGATCTGGACATGGTCAGACTGGAAGCAATGTGTCCTGTGATCCAATTGCCAGCCTTGGTCGGGTTGTAATCGGTCTCGGGGAATCCGTGATTCTGGGTCATCTCCAGGAATACGAACGAATCCAAGTCTCCGGTCGCAGAGAACTTGTCCTTGAACTCGTTCGTGTGCGGATTGTATGCGTGCGTTCTGCACTTGACGGCAGTGGGCGGGAACGAAGGCGCTGCAAGTTTCGCGGCGGCTGAAGAGTCTTCGACGCGGATGGCGTAGCCCAGAACAGAAAAGGGGCCAGTGGATAGCCATTGCATGTAGACCTTCATGTACTCCTTAAACATGTTCATCGAAGCGAACTGCAGGGCCTGGTTCTCCTCCAGTCCGGGGCAGCTGCTATACTCTTTGTCCCAGATCACATCAGCTGCCGCGGCCTCGCTGAAGACCAAGAGCAACCTTGAAGCTGAGTAGGCGTTTGGCTTAAGTAAGGTGATTCGATTGGCGACCTGGTTCGGGACTGTCCTGAGCTTCTTGAGGTTGAAGCCAACCTTGAATGCGATTGACCATCCGGCAATGTTTTGCGTCCTCAGCTCCGCCCTCTTGCCGAAGCCCACGTAATACTCAAAGGACCCGGAGGCAAAGTTCAAGAAGAACATGACGGAGTTGGGATCGTCGGGAACCACCATCTGGACGCGAGGAGCGTCGAGAACGGCATTGATTTCTCCATAGTCTGCGATGGCGTGTTTGAACTCGCGCAGACGTCGGTCCTTTTTCTTCTTGAGCATGCTGTTGAAACGTGCCTTGAGCATTGAGTTGATGGCATGTTGCGAGACGGAAACAATTTGCTCGACCTGCTGCATCGAAGTGTTGTTGAATCGAGCAGGGCCTGCGACGGCAGCTTCAGCCTCAAAGACCTGGTTTGCGTCGGCCATGATGAAGAGTTGGATCTGCTTGGGGAAATGACAATAGTAGAACTTGGTTGACTGAGATCAACTGTGAATCTGAGCACTGTATCCTGAGCGGTTCGGTGTTCATATGATAAACACTTCTAGGTTCGTTGACATCTACCACTAGCCGTTACTGTCGGCCGTACGTTCGAGACCAACCGAACCCATGTGAGACAGATTTGACTAGGCATGTACTTCGTAGTACCTCGTAATCAACCCACTAGTAGAAACTATCGAACAGCGCATTCTAGCCTCCAGCTGCCCTGCGGTATATCGATAGTGCTCGCAGGAAACCTGGGATATCTCATGCATCTTGTCAGCAATTGGCCATCTCGAGTGGCCGCTACCCTGATAGTGGCTTAGTTCTCTGCATAAATGGCTGAAAGCGGCCCGAGCCGGCTTTGTGGCAAGCTGATGGTGCGGGGGAAGATGAAGGCTTTAGAAACTAACGGGGCCGTTGAGCTAGAAATCTTACCTAGTTGAGATGGTCTATTCACTTAGCTATCAGGATACGACGTAGCGGTTTCGCAATGGGATCAGATTAGGTGTGCGGGATTTGCCCAGACACGTAAGCCTCTCGATCTGGACAAGCCTATGCAGTAGACTATTGCTTTTGCCAAGCACCTTATGCACCTCGTGATGGCGGATTCGGCCGAGCCGGCAACCCGTCTTGTATACAGAGTAGTCGAGACTGGGTTCATGAGCCGTTTGGCCTTTCCGGCAGTGGAATGGGTATCTCCTGAGGAGCGGCCTAATAATACTTAACCCGTCGAGCGCGTAGACAAGAGAACAAAGTGGAAGGGTGACAGAGAAAGGTGCAAAGGAGAGAAACATGGCGAGCATCACTCACGATTCTGAGCTCTTGAGGCAGCCCTGGCAGGACAGGATCCTCGAGGGAGTCCTTGACTTCCGAGCCGTCCACGACAGCCTCTCCCAGCCCATCGTTTTCTTTCTCCAGCAAGATGGAAAACTGTCTCTTCTAGTTCAAGATGACAAGTCGGACCTCAACGTCGTCAACTTGTCGGACAAGTTTGGCGTAGGATCTTCTGAGAAAGTCACTGCCATTGCCGTCAGCCAAGCCAAGAACTTGGACATCTATCTTGCCTTTGCAACCCAGAAGAAGGATGACACCGGCTCGAGCAACTTATGGGTGTTGCCCCCATTGTCGCCCCTTTCGTCGACCTGGTTGATGAGTCTGGGACCAGACGCGGTGCTCAAGGGCGGGCAGTCTTCAAGCAAGGTCATTTCGAAACTCCTCCTCGTAAGCCATATCCAACAAGATACACCCTCTCTTTGTTTGGATCTCACAGTCTAACTCCGCCCAGGGTGCTTCTGATACCCAGACGGACTATCCCTTCCTGGCAGCCGTGGTCAATAAGCCGGGAGATGCCAAGAGGGATGTCTGTAGAGTCGAGGTCAATCCCGGCTCAAAGACATGGGAGTGGGCAACAGACCTCGAGTTCCCGTTCACTATTGACAAGATGGTTGATTTCTGCGTCGGCCATCTTCCAGTTGCCTCTGGTATCTTCGGCCTGGAAAACACTCACGGCAAGCCAACCTTGACCTTTGCCGGTATCGCGCACAAAGGCAATGGCCCTCGGGATATGTACAACGTGAATCTGCCAATAGTCGCGAACCCAAAGTCCATCACGACAACATTGGATGAAGATGGTTTCACGAACCTCATCGTCTGTGGCGACGGAATCCTGCACATTGCTTCCCAGAACTGTGTGGATTCAGCTCCTCTTGGGACCGTTCATCCCGCCACGGTCAGCCATGACACGTTGAAAGGCATCCACAAGGTTGAGGCTGCTCAGCAAGGACGAAGTGTTGCCCTATGGGCCCTGAATGGCGAGGAGAATCTGGTCGGACTATCTGGCCGGCTCGAGCTCAACGACGACGAGGGCTACGATGAGTTCAAGGGCACAACTACTCCCGTTCCATTGTTTCCTAATGGCGACCGCCTCCAGACATACGGCGTCATTACGCATCCCAAAACCAAGTCGCAGCAAGTATTGTGCTTGAAGGAAGATAACTCAATCAGCAGGCTGTGCCAAACCGGAGACTCCAAGCTGGTAAGTGCTGCTTCGCACCGCCGACACTGAAGAGATACAAGAGAGTTGGATGGCTAACATTGCATCCTCAAGTGGTCAGAGCAAGCCCTCCGGGTCTCAGATCCCACCAAGGTTGAAGACGTCAACATGTACTCGAGCCAGATTCGGATCCAAATCCAGGATGGCCAGGAAAAGGTTCCTGAGATACCGACTGAGGTCGAATTGGCATCATCCAGTCAGATTACCTGTCTAGCCAACGGAAGACAGGTCACTCTGAGCTCCACGACTGCAAGGGTCAAGCTCGACTCTCGCGGCATGGTACAGCTCAGCATTCGCGCACCAGACCTTGTCGCTCCGACCATCACCGTCAAAGCTCAGGGGTGCAAGCCCGTGACCTTCAACCCGGCTACTAAAGCAATTTCCAAGTTCTCTGCGACTGCTAGAGCTGGCAAGCTCTCGGACAGCCGCAAGCCCGACGGCAGCGCAGTTTTCCCCAAAGCCAATGAAAAAATGAGCAAGGCAATCGTCGAGCTCAGCGACAAGTTCATGGAGAAGACGCCGGGGGACTCGTGGGCCGCGGCAGGGCATGCCGAGTCCGCGATATCCAATATGAAGGTCAATACAGGGAATGGGATTCTCTGGCAGTTTTGGCATGGCATCGTCTCTGGAGTTGAGTCCATCGTGAACTTTGCCTACAAGGCAGGAGTTTTCATCGTTGAGACGGCGAAAAAGGTGTGGAAGTTCATCGTCGAGACAGCTGAGCAGGCTCTTGCTGCGCTGTCCGGGCTCCTCAAGCTTCTCGAGGCGGCCGTCGAGGATGTCCTGGTATGGCTAGCTGAGAAGATGGACTGGGAGAGCATTACCGATATCGTGACTGTCTTGAACGAGGGCTTCTCCACTGGTCTCGATATGGTACAGGGCATGATCGCTGATGGAGGTGATCATATTGATGGCGTATTCGAGGCCATCGAGGCCAAGGTTGGGTCCTGGCACTTGCCGCCCGAAATGCCTGAAAAACTGGCGAGTCTGAGGCCCAAATCCAAGGACGAAGGGTCGGACAAAGGCAGCATGGTGAACAATCCAGCCTTTAGCTGGGTGTCTAATACTATGGAAAGCTCTCAGAACCGAGGCTCAGATGGACGGACCAGCAGCGGCTCGGTGGACGAGACCAGCTTCGCAGACGTGCTGAAATCAATTTACGACGAAGTCTTCAAACCGATCTGGGATACGGTTAAGAGTACCTTTAGTCATCTAGGGGAGGATGCCATGAAGCTCCTTGACCCTAACGACCCGACGTCCTGGCAGGACATTCTCAAGAATCTGGGTGTCGACGTCCTCCTAGGCATCATTCGAGCTCTCCGCAAAGCTGTCCACGGTGTTCTTGCTGTGTCGGGCAAGTTCATCGCCTGGATCAAAAGCATCATGAGCAAGCCATTGGATATCTGGGTTATCAGCAAGGTGTACCGAAAGGTCACTGGCCGCCAGCTCACCATGATGGATCTGGGCGCTCTGATATTTGCCGTTCCAACGGTATGGATGCTCAGGCTGTTCGGCGCAAGGCCTCGAGATTTTGAGCCTTTTGTCCATCTCCTGAACGACATCAAAGCCCGGAATGCTCGAAGGTCACATGGAGTATCTGCGCTTCATGTTACGACAAGCACTTTCGGCATCATGTCGCAAGAAAGCATGGAGCTGAGGCAACTGCCATCCACGAATGAAGAGTCCAAAGGAGAGTCCAGAGGAGATGAGCAGACGATGATGGTCTTTAACACCCAACTCGCGGGCCTGGGAGGCGTCCAGACCAAGGCTGTCGCCAACAATGCCGTCTCGAAAACAGACGCAAAAGCCGATGAGAGGCTGGATGACGATTGGGAAAACATGACGGGATTCGAACAGTTTCATGCATTTTGCACATGGCTGTTTCGAGGATTGGGCGCGATCAAGACCGTCATCAAATGCGTTTACACCGCTATGGACACGGTGCACGCCGGTTTCACTTGGAAGCGCCTCGGCGATGGCATCCCTTACGATGACGGGGGATGGAAAAAGGGCCGGGCCGTATATACTGCATGCGTCATGGTTATGGCCGGCATACCCGTCAACAAGCTGAACCGATCGGCGGAAGCAATCGCGGGACGGTTCTGGGCCTGGGGCATAACTGGAGGTATCAACATATATAAGGCTGGACTGCCCGTTCCGCTGAAGCCGCCGTTGGCTGCGCTCGCTGCAGGTGTTGACCTCCTGTTCTATGCCAAGATTCTTATCGTGGAGGGCTTCGACGACACTGACCAGACGGACACTTTCCTAGAATGGAGCAATCGCCTGCTAGTGAACCTGTGGGCTCTTGGGAGTGGTCTGAATGGTGTAACTGGCGGGACTCACCCTGTCCTCTTCGGCGGCACGGTTGCTGTGGGAGTCATCATGAATCTCGAAGGCATTGCGCTTGCAAAGTTGAAGTGGGATTACTTCAGGGACAATGGATGGAAGAAGGAGTACCACCCGCCTTCGCTGGAAACCTCGCTCAGCGGTTCGCTTTCATAGGTAGTAGTTGCAATGAAAGAAGGAGGATAACAAGTTGTGTTGATGAAAGAGTGCTCGCTCAGTGTTGTTGTTAGATGCTAGATGACGACAGGGACGGACAACCAAGTAGGTTGTTCTTTGAAGAGAGAGTCTCCTGGCAATATCGGCTGTGGTCCTGTGATAGCACTCTGGCTTTGGCCTGTGAATATGATGTTTGCCAGATTCGGTATCATCGAGCGATTGGTGATCTAGGTAGGTATCCCCAGGTGGTTCGCGATGAAGGTCCATGGATGCTCCCTGAAGCGACGACAGGTTGTCATGTAGGTCGGTCCCTGGAGAAGAAGAAGGAATAGTGGGGTACCTGCTGAGGTAGCAGAGCTCTCCAAGCAAGTACCGTCGGCATCTTGGCATAGTGTCTAGAAAGAATCGCCTCTGATTTGGCACTGTCTATCGACGCTTTCCCGATTTGGAGGTTTCCTGCCCCTACTGGACACCGTGCCAACCTCTACTCAAAGGTACCCTACCACCAAGATATTCACGGAGCTTCTGAGAATGTCTCGGTTGGTCCAAGCTTTCGTCGGACAATTTCGTATTGTCACTTCAGGTACGGGCATGCATGCGGAGTGAACTTATAGTACCTAAACGAACCTCCGCAACATTGGACGTAACACACTCGAAATAGTGTATCCGTATGGCCATAGAATTATTACCGTCTAGAATAATCATCAGAGTAACTTAGTGTCTCAGAATAACAGTCTCTCATCTTTTCTCTCTGATGAAATGTTGGTTAGCTTCTTCCCCTCCAAACAAAACAAGCATGGATGAATCAATCAACTCGCGTCAATTAAACACGTCCCTTCTGTCAAGGATACCCCGCCTAAGAAAACCTTCAGTGGATCATTCAACCCCCCTGTACAGTAAAGAAACACAAAGCTTCCATTTTCAGTGGGGGAGGATTGACAGCTGGACCACTAAAGCCACGCGTTTCTGCAGTGATCTTGGTGTTTCTTAGTGTTGTTTTCTAGGGGACCTGCAGAGGCAAAAGGAAAAAATGACCGTGAAAAAAACAGGGGTCCATTAGCGCGGGGCTCAATAGCGAACCAATGACATCAGTACAACCCCACCAAAAAAAAAAGCAGCCCGAAAAAAAAAATGTTGATTTTCACCGCTGAGAGGAGCTTGTACAGCAAATCTTTGAGGCAAATGCACACGGAGCTTTTTGATGGGACGAGAATGAGATTTTTTTTTTTTACTTCCTTGTTAAAATTGGATTAGCTGCGGGTAAGTCTCTTTTAGTAGGTAAATAATAAATAAAAAAGCTTTCCTCTTCACCGTTCTTCCTCCCTTCTCTCTTCTCCCCCCTCTTCATACAAATATTTCCTTCTTTTTTCTGTGTTTTACAAGATACCCCTCCTCTCCCTAGTATTTCTTTGAGATTATATGCATCCCGAGGCTTTCAAATCTTCATTCAAAATGTCTGCCGGAGATATGCAAGACGAGCAGCTCAAGGAGGCTCTCATCACCTACGAGAAGCTTCAGGCTATCGAGGATGACTTCGAGGATGTTGAGCTCGAGATCCGTAAGTTATTCTGACTCGATCCTCTCAAACTCTTCAGCTACTAACAATCACCAGTCCGTCAGCAGGACAAGCTCACCAAGGACCTCTACGTCAAGCGTGCTGAGGTTGTCGCCAACATCCCCCAGTTCTGGCCCCTCGTCTTCGAGCAGTCCCCTCCCGAGGTTGACGAGTACATTCAGCCCAGCGACTCCGAGCTCCTCCTCAACGCTCTGACCGGCCTCACCGTTGAGCGCTTCGAGCTCCCCAACGGCGACCCTCGCTCCATCTCCATCAAGTGGGAGTTCAAGGAGAACGAATGGTTCGAGGACAAGGTTCTCGAGAAGAAGTTCTACTGGCGCTTCCACAAGGACGGCTGGGCCGGTCTCGTCTCTGAGCCTGTCGACATCAAGTGGAAGGAGGGCAAGGATCTGACCAACGGCATGCTCAGCCTTGCCAAGAAGGTCTACGACGAGGAGAAGGCTGGCCAGAAGCTCGGCGAGACCGAGAACTCCAAGAAGCTCCTTAAGCTCATGGAGGAGACTGGCATGGGTGGTGTCAGCTTCTTCTGCTGGTTCGGTTTCCGTGGCCGCAAGGTCTCCCCCGAGGAGTCTGAGGAGGGCCGCAAGCTCGAGGAGCAGAAGAAGGCTGACCGCAAGGCTGGCAAGATCGAGGAAGATGAGGATGATGACATGGATGAGGATGAGGATGACGACGAGTACGAGTACGAGATCTTCCCTACCGCCGATGACCTTGCTGTCTTCATCGCTGAGGACCTCTGGCCCGGTGCTATCAAGTACTTCAGTATGTATTCCCGCCACACATGATGAGACAACGAGAGTCTAACAATCAACAGCCAACGCCCAGGAGGCCGATGACATCCCCAGCGACCTCGAGTTCGAGGAGATGGACGAGGATGACTCTGATGACGAGGCTCCCGCTCTCACCAAGGGTAAGTCATGAATTGCTTCTTTCTTCTTAAGCTTCACATACTAATTGAGCTACAGCTTAAACTATGAGTTATGGAAGATATGAAGACTACGACAAAAAGGATACCGGTATAGAAAAATGGGATAGGTCTACCTGATCGATAAAGATGAAAGATCATTTGGAGGTAGTTTAAAAACGTTAAAATGGAAAGAATTTACCAATATCTTGTGCCTCTCGATCTGATAATAAAACGTGTATGTGAGACAAAAAGATGTTATCAGTAAAGACCTTTCTTCTCGCTAGTCAGTAAAGCGGGGCACAGCAGCCTTCAATGATGTCAGGGCGCTTGTAAATCCGGGGTAGCAACAATTGAGAGCTTCCTCTGCCAGCTATTGCAATTGATGAATGGCTGTCAGTACATCAGACCATGTCAACTCCGCATATAATGATTCCAAATCATTACTAACTCGGACTTTGTCTACGTCGCGATCTTGAAGTGCGAGGTCCGAGAAGGATCATAATTCTACTATTGAGGATCAGTTACGGATCCCAGATTTGTCAGCCCATATTATTTTACGTGATATCATTGTCACCAAAGAAAGGACACATACTATCATTTGTTGTTGTCATACAAAAGGATAGGTTACTTTATGTCACCTTGTTTCTCCTTCTATATAAAACCGAGCATATTCTCCTCATGTGGGCGCTGACAGCACGACGAGTCTTTGCGAGACCTACTGTACCAATTACCAGACTGACCAACAGATATTCAACAATGGCTACTCCTTTCAAAATTCAGGTTGAACCTCAGAACTCGGGGTTATTGGAGTTGAAGCAAGGCCAGAATGAGGCTTCAAAGGCGACAGACTTGCTTCAGAAGGATCTTGAGGTAGGTACCTTACCTTATTCAATTTCTTCTCTCGGAGACTGACAGTATACAGAACCATCATGTCTTCTTCAACGAATCGGGCTTCCACGATCATGTAAATTACATTGTCAATTCTCGCTCTACGCCTCACTAACATCATCCAGCTCGTGCACCAAGTTCTCACCTTGTACGGCACTGGCGCAACAACAGACATCCTAGACAAAGCCTACGACGCCAACAAGACATATCAGCTGAAAGCCATGAAACCGAAATCCGAAGTCGTCGACAAGCTAGAGCACGGCTCAGATTGGTCTGAGTATCTCGGCAAAGGTCGTAACTACGCCACCTTCTTCCGCTTCTTCCAGGATGAAATCGAGAGAATTGGGTGGCAAGACACTTTGAAGGAGTATCTCTTCAAAGACGACGCGCGAGGTCGCGATATGCAGAGTCGCCTCTTCGCCGGTATTCTCCATCCACTGATCCAGCTCCTTTACGGCATGGAGTGGGAGCAGCCCATGATTATCGCCGCTGCCCTCGCGCAGACAGCTGTTCATCGAGACGACTATCACGAGTTTCTGAGCTCATCGGCTAAGAAGGCAGAAAGTAACGATGCCCCACCTAAGATGAAGACTATTCCTGGACTCTACGAGGATGTTTTAAAGAATGAGACACTTGTAAAGAGTTCGCATTGGGAGGATTCAAACCGAATCTTCGACGGAGTTCTTGTAAGGGCAAAGGAGGAGATGATTAATCTGGCGGCAAGAGTGAGAGTTGATGAGAGTGAGTTGGATGAAAGAACGGCAGAGATGGTGCATAACTCTGCCTTTGTCGCTTCAGGCGCTGCGTTCCATCCCCCCTACCACCCCAGATTTGACTTCACCCTTATGTGAGTATCACCTCTGCTCTCAGAGTTATTTTCTGACAACCCCAGGCATCACACAACCTCTACGCCCTTCTTCCTAACTCTCAACAAGCAATCCTGGATTCCAGCATCTACCAAAGCACGATTCCTCGAGAATAAGATCCGCATGGACCTACTGCAATACATCGCTCGTGGTTCACCTGCTCTGCGTATCGATCTGCTTCGTGAGTATAAGCCCAAGGACGGTGATAAGCTGGTGGACAAGCCAGAAGATTTGTTCCCAAGGATCCATAAGATTGTGGACGATGGACACACTGTCAAATTGGCGAGGGCGCTTATGATAGCGCAGCGAGTAACGAAGCCTTATCAGGATAAGGAGTGGGTAAGGATTAAGGACGACGAATGGCTCAAGGCTGTTTATGTGTTGTTGGATGCCAATGGAGAGGCTGATAGTCAGGAAGGAACAATGTGGGTTAGATCTGCAGGTTTTGACGAGGCCTGGGAGGAGATTCCCAAGGCGAAGATGTAAAATACCCAAGAAAAAGGAAACTGTATAATATGAATGGGTATTATGAATCGTGTTTACTGTCTATTCTAAGCCAATCCATTCGTCAGATCCTGCATCGGACTCCTCGCCTCCATCAACAACCATAAGCTTCACATCCACATCTTTTCCACTTTCCAATGTCTTAACATCCTTCTTTTCAGTCTTATCCTGCGCTTGTCCCAATAGATAATCAACCATGTAAACGTTCTCGTCAGCAAGTCTCCTAATCTCATCCCTCATCTTGGTCACAGCTCGTGCGACAACTCTCAATTCGATATCAGCCTTAGCTCGGTTCGCAGAGAGCCAAGCGCCGTGCTTATCGATGATAGCCTTGATCCATACCAAGCAGAATTCAATGTGTGGTGACTCCTCAGTCTGGGCAGCGACGAAGCGCAGGAGGCGAGAGACGTAGATGGTGGGTAGGTCGGCGACCACAAGGGGAATTTCGTGGGAGGGAACGGCTTGGAAGACGCGCTTAATGAGACCGGCTTCGTTGAGACGGAAAGCCATGACCAAAGCCTTGAGGTAGTCTTGCTCTGTTTCGAGAACAGCCAGGGTCGAGGCGGGAGTAATCTCCATGTTCAAGTCGAAAGGATCGAATTGAATATCCTGATCCAGACTGTAGATCAGGAGACCTTCTGTCGAGGCAGCACAGAACGCAGTGCCAGCAGGAGAGAAACCTATTCCGGTCACACGCACCTCGGGCGCCTTCTTCCTCGCTGAAGGATCGCCACGTTTTGTTCCCGGCAGCGAGTTATCCACGCGATCCTCACGGTCTGAAGCTTCCTGGTCATCGAGTTCTCCAGCTGGGCCAGCTTCGGTCAAAAGCTTGCTGTTAAGGAACTCCTGGGTACCGGAAAGGGAGAGGTTCACGCTGACGGTGAATTTCTTCAGTAGCACCATGGTGGTGACCGAGTACAGACAGATGTACTTGCTGTTACCACCAGCCAACAGACAACTGCCGTCAGTGCTGTATCGAATGCTGTTGAAGCTCTTTGTTCCAGCCATGTTTGCGGCGGTTCGACGATCGGTAAGTTTTCGTCCACCAGAGACATCTCTTCGGCCATCGACTCCGGAGGTTTGCTCGGCGTCTGTCACGGACCAGAACGTCAGTTGTCCATCTAGTGTCGAGATGGCTAGCTGAAGCGAATCCGGTCGCACAGCGATGTCGAGAACATCGGCCTGAAGCTGAAGGGGTTCGCTCGTTTGTGTTCGGCTGAAGATGGACCAGATACGAGCTGTGCGATCCCAGGAACCACTGATAAGAGAGTTTCCATTAGGTGTGAATGCTAAGGATGAGACTGGACCTTCATGGCCCGATAGTTGATCAAGGAGTTGACCAGTCTGGACGGACCAGATGTGAATATCGAAGGAATCGAGGGAACCGGCAGCCACAACTTCACCACTGGGGTCAACCGCCATGCAGGAGAATGACAATCGTGTGGGTGCTGTGAACGTTCTGAAGTTTCGGTATCGAATCAGATCCCAAGCGCGAATGGAACCATCCAAACTTGAGGTGAAGAGCACATTTCCTTTCTTTGCAAACTCGCAAGCTGTCACACCGCTTGTATGCTCAGTAAAGGTGACGATACAGAAGCCAGACTGGATATCCCAGACTTTGATTTTTCCGTCGTCGGCACAAGTGATGATGCGCTGGCCGTCGGGGGAGTAGACGAGGGAGTTCATCGCATCAAAATGGCCTTGTTGCTTGAGGATATAAGACTCAGACTGCCATTCCCACACAAGCAATTGACCGAGTTTCGATGCGCCGAATGCCAACCACTCACCACTCTTGTTAATGGTGACAAAGTCAATATCGTTTTGAGAAATGCTCAGCTTGTGGATCATGTTAAAGTCAGGCATCTCATAGAGGCCAAACAAACCATTAGAAAAACCGGCAACCAGAAGATTTGTCTCGGGGTGGAAAGCAGCACATCGCACATGGGCGCCTCCCTGCATGAAGTAATGTCTCTGAACAATTCGCCATCGCATATCGGAATCATTGTCGTCGTCCTCCATCTTGTCCTCATCTTCGATGCGGTTGATGGGCTTAACGTATTGCCAGTCAAATACCGCACCATCCTTACTAACAGTATAAATGGTCTCCTGGTTCTCAGAAAACCAAGCGCCAATGACCGCTTGCTTGTGACCTGAGAGCACTGTTGGGGTGAAACCTTCCTCGGGCGTCAAGCTCCATATCCGCGCCGTAAGATCCTTAGAGGTTGTGAGGAAGAATCGCGAGTCGCTTGACCACTCAATGTGACTGACGGTATCAAAGTGGCCGGTATGGGAATGGTATCGAACGAAAGGAGCGAATTCGAGCTCGCCCTCGGTAGAAGCATCGGGAGTCGAGGGAACGTGCCAAACCTCGATCTTGCGACCCAGTCCGACAGCGAAATGTCGACCAGATGGCGAAAACGAGAGCGCCGTGACAGAAGACCGGAAAGAGAAGTGGTAGATAGATATCCTTCGGAGGACATTGGTCAAGATCGCGTGGCCATCTTCGTCAATGGAAAGGAGGAGGTTGCCGCGGGGTGTGAGGCCGATACGAGCAATGTTTTTGCGATGAGCGAATGGAAGGGTATAAGACTTGTTCCTATTCGACAGTTAGTTACAGCTCGACACAGTTTGACTTGAAACAAAGGCGGGAGTACATACTCTACCAAGTTAAACACAGTCACTCTGTTGCCGACTGGCGAAAAAAGATGGGTGCCATCTGGGCTGTAGAGCAGGTTGCCCTGGCAGTAAACAGTGCCCAGCAAGTTCGAGAACTAATATCTAAGGTCAGTATACTTCTCAATTTAGCATACAAGAGCCTGGAATCATTCTTACCTTGAAATCGGTCTTCATTATTATTGGCAGTTACTACTCATGATGCTTCTAAACATCAAGTCGCAAAGCCAGCCAAAAAATCATCGTTGCGCCTTATCGATAAGAGCCGAATTTTGCGATCCGTCGGTGGACAAGTTAATCCGGACCATCTGCGCATCTGGCAACTGCCGGAAATTTACCTGTGGCTGTGAAGGTTGTGGCTGCTACTGGCCAAAGCTCAGGGGACCAAACCATTACTAGGGGACAGTGGGTGAGTGGCTGTTTACATATTCGACCCCTTGGCGCTGTAAGACCCGTTTTGTTTGGCAGTTTCCCTTGCTGCCCCGTGTCCACTAGCCACTGTCCACCCACTAACCGTGTCAACGCTAGCCTATCAGAAGCAAGCGTCCCTGGGAATTACTTTAGGGGGAAAAGGGCAGGAAATTCGTTCCCCTGAAGTCAAGCACGAGCTGTCCTGACCCCAAGTCAAACCTCCCTCTCCACCTTACTTAACCTTTGCACTCGTTCGACCTTCATCGCGATAGCATTGCAGTTGGTTGTTGACTTGCATTAATTCTCTGCTTTAACTTCGTGTTTATCACCTTTAATTCTCCTTTACTTAGCCGTTTCACCGTTGTACTCGAGTAATCAACCGACAAGATGGCTTCTGCAGCTGCCGAGAACGCTTCACCGATTGGTATTGCCAATCTGCCCAACCAGCGACACAAGATTGTCGCGAAGCGTGGCGCCGGTTTCACTATTATGGTATGTTCTTTTAGCAATCCCTCATGCTCATGTTGTTTCATTTGATAAGTTATTTCATGAGCTTCCTCTTGATTCACGCTGACCGCATCATGTCTAGGTTGCTGGCGAGTCTGGTCTGGGCAAGACCACCTTCATCAACACTCTCTTCTCTACCACCATCAAGAACTACGCCGACCACAAGCGCCGCCACCAGAAGCAGGTTGACAAGACCGTCGAGATTGAGATCACCAAGGCCGAGCTTGAGGAGAAGTTCTTCAAGGGTATATATAGCTCTATACCAAATATAATGTCCAACCCCTCGCTAACAACCCCTTTCAGTCCGACTGACCGTTATCGATACCCCCGGATTCGGCGACTATGTCAACAACCGCGATTCTTGGATGCCCATTATCGAGTTCCTCGACGATCAGCACGAGTCTTACATGCTTCAGGAGCAACAGCCCCGCCGTCAGGACAAGATTGACCTCCGTGTCCATGCCTGCCTGTACTTTATCCGCCCTACCGGCCACACCCTCAAGCCCCTCGACATTGAGGTCATGAAGCGCCTTTGTTCGCGTGTTAACTTGATTCCCGTCATCGCCAAGGCTGATACCCTCAGCCCTGCCGACCTGGCCAAGTTTAAGCAGCGAGTGAGTTATACGATTGCATTGACAGCTGCAGGCGCTAATTCTTTCAGATTGTCTCCGTCATTGAGGCCCAGAACATCAAGATCTACCAGCCCCCGATCGAGGAAGACGACGAGGCCGCTGCCCAGCACGCCCGCAGCCTTATGAACGCCATGCCCTTCGCCGTTATTGGTTCCGAGAAGGATGTCAAGACCGGTGATGGCCGCATCGTCAAGGGTCGCCAATACTCTTGGGGTGTCGCCGAGGTTGAGAACGAGGACCACTGCGACTTCAAGAAGCTCCGATCTATCCTGATCCGAACACACATGCTCGACCTTATCCACACCACCGAGGAGCTGCACTACGAGGCCTACCGCGCCCAGCAGATGGAGACCCGCAAGTTCGGCGAGGCTCGTCCCCGCAAGCTCGACAACCCCAAGTTCAAGGAGGAGGAAGAGGCTCTCCGAAAGCGCTTTACCGAGCAGGTCAAGATCGAGGAGCAGCGTTTCCGCCAATGGGAGCAGAAGCTCATTTCCGAGCGAGACCGCCTCAACAAGGATCTCGAGCAAACCCACGCTCAGATCAAGCAGCTCGAGCAAGAGCTGGAGCAGATGCAGGGCAGTGCTGTCCGCAGTCACGGCCGCCGCTAAGCGATATCCAATGGACCGTTATGCGTGCATGCATGGCTGCAGTTGGACAGTCATTTCAAATTTCTTTTACCTGGAGCTCCATTTTGGGGTTTGGAGTTGAAAAATGAAAGGTCCGAGAAATACCACAAGAAGAGGACAGTCGGGGGACAGAGAGTCCCCAGATATACCTGCTCGCTTTACCTGCTGAGGTCACGAGAGTTGCCATTGGTGGGACTTGTTATCATGGCCACGGCATGTTGTGTAGGAGTTATGATTCCCTCCCCATGATTTTGTGTTTGTTCTTGGTAGCTGTATCGGCAGCTCACACCTACAAGTACGAGACGCCTTCGAAGCGAACAAGACGTATGGAGAAAGCCCTTGATAGTCTTGCCCTTTTTTTATTACAACCTTTTACTAGAGCCCTTTCTTCCAGCTAGGCACATTTTAGTTCCGATGTAATTTCAATCACAATATTTTATGATACCAACGTGGATTTTGATGTGTTTCGATCATTTGTGATTGACGCTTAATAGTAAGCTTCTGATGTCTTATATCTTAGCCTTTACCAAGATTGTCCCATTGTTTATTTAAATGCATGTCCGGGTAAACAATTACTAAACTCCATGCTGCCGGTTGACCGATTCATGTTTGAAAGAAAAGCCCTGTCCACTGACTTCTTGTGATTCTGAACTCTGGTTTGGTCCGAATCCAAAACTACTCTTGTCATTCCAACTAGGACATTACCCCTGACTCCAATTGCTATAACGCATCCATGCTGGCTCGAGTAGTCAGCTGCTCGTTCTTGTTTCCAAGTCGGGAAATCTGTAGAAACACATCCGTTCCGTAACCCTCTAGACTATGCAGGTCGAGATTCCCGGCCCAGTATTCAGCATAAACGCGGCTCAAAGGCAAGCCCATGCCTAGCCTTAGATTGGGTGGTCGGCTTGTGAGAGATGACAGGGAGCTCTGATATGGCGGCGCCTTTAAGTCTGCACGCCCCAATTCTTCCTCTACGTGAAGCTCTTGCATCGTTGCTGCCATTTTGGGCACTTGGGCTAGGTTTTCAAGGCGTCTCTGGCTTTGCGGCCCTTTACTAAAAGACCAGAGGTGTGGTAGCTCAGCACGGGGAATGCCACCGCCCCGATCACATATCCGTATGATAACGTGCTGTTGGTTTTCGCAGATAGTGATCTCGACAGGGGGAGGCTTCACGTTGTTTGGGTCCGGGTGGGTTTTCCGATGCCTGTCAATGACTGCTTGGACGGAATTCCGGAGAAGCTCGCCAATGATGTATTCGAGATGGCTTAGAATATAAGGAAATGAGGCATCGAGATGACCATCGACGGTGATATCAGGAATTTGAACATCTGGGCCGTTGGTGTTACGTGCAAGCGAAGTGATGGCTTTTGAGCAACGTTCAACAACGTCTTTGGCGTAGCATTTGATAAATACTTCGCCGATGAAGTCTGACTCGGAAAGCTTGGCACCAGGTGAGAAGTTTGGCGAGTTGTATGTTTCTGTCAAAGAGAGATGTTGCTCAGCAATGACTCGTCTGGAGATACGCTAATTCGTGTTAGCGAGAAGTACCAAATCTACTAAGCGTAGGCAACCTACTGATCTCAAGATGGTATTCATAAACTTGTCAAGGTCGCTGGGACTCATCAAGCCGCCGCACTCCAGAATCCCCATCGCAAGCTGTGGTATCACCGTCAAGTGGCCTTTGAGGTTGTGGCTGATGAGTTCACAGAGCCTATCATTGTCTTCCAGCGTCTTGACCTCCTTCACTTTGCGGAACGTGTCGAAAGCGTGGTAATATAGATCATAGACCTCTTTTATATGTTTGTTCGTGGTGATAACGTAGGGTAGGCGTTGCATATCCCGAATGCGATGCGCAATACTGGAAGCACAAGTTAAATCTGACTTTCGTCATGGGTGCTGGTAGGGACTCACCGTGTCGGTAACTCGGTGCGAACATAATTAGCAGAGCTGATTAGGCGTGACTCTGTGAGAGATCGACCAAAGACCATGAGCTGCCGAAGGCTGATGGGGCGCGCTTCTTTTGCGACCCAGCTGAAGCATCATGGGTTAGCTTCTTCTATGTTCCAGGGTCCTTGAAAAGAAATTTTTAATAAATCCGAAATAACGTACTCATCAAGAATAGAAACGGGACGCCATGATGCGTTCGTCGCAGGGCGAGACTGTATATTCGTATACGAAAATTGGGGAGTATTCGTCAAATAAGCACGCGGATCTATCAATCTACATCGTCTGCTCTGTCGCAGGGCGATGGAGGGCATGTCGTCACAGGCGCATGCGAGGTGATACTTTTTTTTTATATATTAAATCGGTATTGGCTGGGTGTTGACTCGATACGATTCGGTCGGATATAGGAAGCGCAATTTGCGTGATGGCTCTGTATGTAACTGAACGTTCAAAGATGAAAGAGTAGAGTAGAAGAAGTCAAGTTACACACTGCATGTGCCGCCTTGGTGGGAAGGAAGCAGCTTTTGGTGACTCGATATTGTCCAGGGACGGCATTGGAGTCTACCCCACATCTCCTGGCGATACCGGCCGACCCAAAATGGTGGGTTGCAGGAAGGGACAAACACACCCGCTGCGTTAGGTATATGCCGATTGCGGTTGGCCCCAAGGGGCGACACGGCTCACCGAAGCTGTAGATAGGACTGTTTTTGGTGTATGACTACTTATCATGAGCTTATTCTTTATGATGCATGGCCATTTCCAGCTTCTCATCATGTGCACCTAGGGTAGGCAGGGTAGCTTCATGACTCTTGTGGCGTCTGCTTCCTTAGCTGTGTGGCAGTAAGCTGTAGCTTGTCATGGCTCCACGAATCCAAGCTCAGATCCATTGTTTTGTTTATGATGAGAGAGTTCCAGTTGTATCAGTCCGAACCATGTTTCGTAATTGGCATCGAAAACGCCCTTTCCAAAGCCATCATGTTGACGTACGCATCACGAAGTGCTGCTATCTTTGATTCTCCATGTCTACCTGAGTACCTACTAGGTAGCAGGTACTGTCTATTGCTCGGTTCTTTGGGGAAGTATTGAGCACAGGCTCTCCTCTGTTTCGAGGTCAATGGTTGACAAGCTCTTTAAAAATTTATGTATTTTGCATCAGACCGCTCATTACCCAGGTAGGGAAGTATTTACAGATAAGATCTAAATAAAGCGACTTAATCCATTAAAATCCGAAGCATAAAACTGCCTGACAAAGACTGACTTTGACCATGAGATACTCACAACGTCATTGGCGGGGTGACCTGATGACGCTTGGTGTGGCTGTTGTCGGTTAAAGCGATACTGATGCTATAGCGGCTTAACATCCTAAAAACAAGTATTGCAATAACATCTGCAAGCTATCGCCTCACCACCTTCGTCTGTGTAAAGTCTCGCACAAGTCTTTGTTCCCGCTTGACGATTGATTACTACTGGCTATCTTTCTGCCTACCTATTGATGCAAGGCATTGGGTCTCTCACCTCACCTCACACTCCTTTCTCCCAGTTTTACAAATCTACCTGGACTACAAACCTATCCTCTTTGTTTAGACTTGAACCTGACCTGGGATTCGAAAAGTCGAGGGGCATATTTTAAAGGACTTGAGTTGTGGGCTTCAGCCGTCGCCCATCGTCCTTTTACTGACATAACCGACCGCTCTGCTCTCTTTTTTCTCCCACCTAACGTTAGTCGTCATACCTAGCATACCTGCCTAGCATCTGATTGCATCGCATTCACTATCTTGCGTTGCTTTGCGTTGCGCTCCAGGATATTCTTTTTTGGAGTATCTTTCTTTTTGTTTACCTACTCACTGCAACAAACCCAAGCTTGGCCTCTTATTCCCTGCCACCCGTTTCTTTGCGCGACTCGACACCGTCGAGCTCTGGCTAGACTGAAGCACTGCATTCGATTCGTTGTTTGTCCTGCTGCAGCTGCTTCTACCTTGCGCACTTGTATCGTGAGACTAGTCGCCTGCTTGCTTCCTTTTTTTTGCATAACATCTTTCCCAAGTCTACCGTGTGCTTCTCGGTAGCAACTTCCTCACAATGGTACGTTCCTGCCTACTTCTTTCTGCTCCTTCCCGTTCTATCTCATTCCTTTCACTCCATGCAGCCCGTCGTGAGTCGGTAGATGCTCCTCGTTCACTGAGCTGCGTCATCCTTCGCCTTCGGTTCTGACCTTGTCTTTGTCTTTGTCCTTGTCCTTGTCTTCGGCTTCTACTCTACAAATTCGAATCGACATAACTGCGTTTTCCTCTGGCACAGAATCATCGCGCAAATCCCTTTACCTAGGACATTGAAATCATCATCACCCCCAATAGCATACCATCTCTGCCCCTCACCACCCGCACTAAACCCAGTCGTTCCGAATGCCGACATCATGACCTTGTTTCAATACCAGTTACCTCATCGCATGAAGCACCTCGCTGACAATCGTCATGCTCAACAGACTCACGATATCAACTCTCCCAACGACATGGTTATGGATACGGACGATTACATTGGCGTGGCGAGTGAGCCCGAGAAGGTTGCCATCATCAACCCCGATAATCTCGAACCAAGTGAAGTCGACCAGTCGCAAGACCTGACCTTGGCCACTGACCGTGCGTATTATTCCTACTATCTCCTTGGCTCCCTACGCTTTGCGCGTATCGCGCACGACATGCACCCAGTCACGTACTTCCATACAAGAGCTTCCCAGACTAACTGTGTCATGTTTTAGACGAAGCTATGAAAGAGATATGCCTCCCCCCTCTTATCGACGAACCAAAAATCCTTGGCGATTACGATTATACATGGACTGTTGAGAACTGGCGCAATTTGAATAAGAAGGAACATGGGCCAGTTTTCCAAGCAGGTGGTTTTCCATGGTTAGTCTGGATTGATCCCGGCGCTGCCGTTCGCTCCCTTGCTGACGCTGCTATTCTTGTATAGGCGCATTCTCCTATTCCCACATGGGAATAATATTGATCAATGCTCTATTTATCTCGAACATGGCTTTGAAGCTGATGAGGTCCCCGATAACTGGAGCTGCTGCGTTCAGTTTGCGCTCGTGCTCTGGAACCCGAACGACCCCCGCCTGAAAGTCCACCATACGGCCCACCATCGATTCACCAAAGAAGAGGGCGATTGGGGGTTCACTCGCTTCGTTGAGCACCGCCGTATGTTCAACGTACCTTGGGAAGGAAGCAGCCGACCGCTCTGCGAGAACGATACTGCCAATATCACTGCTTACCTGCGCCTTGTTGAGGACGAGACGGGTGTTTTGTGGCATAACTTTGCCAACTATGACTCCAAAAAGGAGACAGGATACGTTGGATTGAAGAACCAAGGTGCAACATGCTATCTAAACTCCCTGATGCAATCTCTTTACTTCACAAACAAGTTCCGAAAGGTTAGCGTTCTCATGGCCATATCCCTTTCATTTTGTGCTGATTCATGTAGGCGATCTACGAAATTCCCACCGAGTCCGATCCAAGCATGCACAACAGTGCTTATACCCTGCAACGACTTTTCTATCAACTTCAAACCTCGGATCAAGCAGTCGGGACCACCGAGCTCACTAAATCGTTTGGTTGGGATACACGACATATCTTTGAACAACAGGATGTCCAGGAGTTTTCGCGCAAGCTCATGGAAAGAATGGAGGATAAGATGAAGGGAACACCAGCTCAAAACGTCCTACCAGAAATGTTCAGCGGCAAGATCAAAACATACATCTCATGTATCAACGTTGACTACGAATCTAGCCGAATTGAAGATTTCTGGGACATCCAGCTGAACGTCAGTGGAAACAAGAATCTTCTCGAGAGTTTCGAGGATTACGTTCAAGTCGAGAAGATGGATGGAGAGAACCAATATTTTGCTGGTGATCAGTACAAGCTTCAGGACGCTAACAAAGGTGTCATCTTCAACAGCTTCCCAGATGTGCTGCATCTCCAACTGAAGCGCTTTGAATACGATATCCAACGCGATACCATGATGAAGATCAATGATCGATACGAGTTCCCCGAATTTTTCGATGCCGCGCCGTATTTGTCTGAGGACGCTGACAAGTCTGTTCCGTGGACGTACCAGCTTCATAGCGTTTTGGTTCACAGTGGTGATCTGAACGCTGGACATTACTATGCCTTCTTGAAGCCCGAGAAGGACGGCTGGTTCTACAAGTACGACGACGACAAGGTCACAAGAGCAACAATGCGCGAAGTCATGGAGGAGAACTTTGGTGGAGAGTACCAAACTGCCAACGGTTATCCGCGTGCACCCGTGCAAAAGAAGGCTCCCATCATGCGTCAGAACAGCGCATACATGTTGGTTTACATCCGCCAGTCACGATTAGACGACATCCTGTGCCCAGTCACCAAGGAAGATATTCCTTTACATCTCAGTAAGCCGTGCCGGCCAATCTTCACCAAACTATTTGCTGATCATCACAGGACAAAAATTTGAAGAGGAGACAGTCCAGCGAGAGGCTCGTAAGAAGGAGCAGCGAGAAGCACATCTCTACATGTGGGCAAAGGTGATCACTGACTATTCATTTCAACAATATGGTGGAACGGATTTGTGCCAATTCGACGCAAACCCTGAATCCGATCCAGCTGCACCCAAATTCTACCGAGTTCGTCGTGCGATGACCATGGAAGAGTTCGTTGCGCAGGTTGCAGCCGATATGAATGAGGATCCAAGAAGAGTACGACTTTGGCTTATGGTCAACCGACAAAACAAGACGATTCGCCCCGACCAGCCGATCATGGATTTACAACCTACCGTTGATGAGACTTATTCTCGCTCTGCAGCACACCGAGATACTAGTTTGCGAGTGTGGGCTGAAGTTGCCGAGGAAGTCAATGCTGACGGCGAGCCCATATGGCCGTCTTACCAGAGCCAACCTAATGGTGTTATTGTTAAGAACGACACCATCCTCCTCCTTCTAAAGCATTTCGACATTGACGCCCAAACCCTGCGTGGCGTTGGCCACGTGTACATCTCGAAGGAGAAGAAGGTCGAGGAACTGCTTCCTATGATCCTCAAGAAAATGGGCTGGGGTGAGAAGTTGCCAGCTGAGGAAAAGCTATTACTTTGGGAGGTGAGCAAGCTGATAGTTCTGAAACGGTTTGCAGATCTGACTCGCAACAGGAGATTAAGCCTACGATGATCGAGCCTTTAAAGCCTAAGCAATCTTTGAAGGTGGCAGAGCTTCAAGACGGCGACATCATTTGCTTTCAGCGTACCAAGAATAATACTGAAAAACGGACTAGCGACAGGACCTCACAAGAAACGTACGACATGCTAGTAACCCTATGGAAGCTATCGCTAACGTCCAAATAGAAGTAACACATCTGATCATTTTGAGGATGCTCGCGAATATTACGACTTCTTGGAGCACAGAAGAACAGTCAAATTCCACCCTCATCCTACCAGGTGTGACCAAGCTCAGTACCCTCCTTTTGAGCTGGTGCTCAACTCCAAGATCACCTATGACGTCTTGTCAGAGCGCGTCGGGGCGTACCTTGATGTGCAACCCACACACATCCGGTTCTGGACGGTAAACGCCTCGACACAGAATCCTAAGACACCCGTAAGAAGGGGCGCGAACCCGACATTGCGACAAATTCTTAGCCCTATGGGATCGACCGCTCTTAACTCTACTCAAAGGAATGACGCTTTCTACTTTGAGGTGCTTGAGATGAGTCTTACGGAACTCGACACCAAAAAGAGTATTAAAGTTACCTTGTTGAGTGAAGGCATTACTAAGGAAGTATGTATGCCTTTAGAAAAAAGTGAGCACTTGAGCTGACAAACTGTATAGGACACATATGACTTGCTCGTCCCTAAGACAGGAACCATCGAAGACTTGGTTGAAGCTTTGATAAAGAAGGCACAAATTCCGAGCGAAGCAGAAGGCGGAAGAATTCGCATCTACGAGACAAGTTCAAACCGTTTCTATCGCGAACCCCTTCGCGAACATCCTGTTATTAACCTGAACGAGTACGCGACAATCTACGCAGAGCGGGTTCCTCAGGAGGAAGCCAATGCCGATGACAACCAGTTCGTCCACGTTTTCCACTACCAGAACGATGTGAGCCGTGTTCACGGTGTGCCCTTCAAGTTCTTGGTTATCGAGGTGAGATGCATTATTGCTGTGTAAGAGGCATGAGATGTTAACAAGTAGACAGGGCGAGACCTTTGCAGACACCAAGAAGCGATTGGAAAAGCGAACTGGAATCAAGGGCAAGAGCTTTGAAAAGATCAAGATTGCTGTTGTGCGACGATCTAATTACTCGAAGCCGCAATATCTTAATGATGGTTTGTGATACATTTTCCCTTTGGGCTCGTGAAATGACTAACACCCGCTAGATGATGTATTGTCAACTTTGGTGCAAGGAGAAGATGACTACCTCGGTCTTGATCACGTAGATAGATCACGGACACTGAGGAACGGCGTTGGGGACCTGTTCCTTCGATAAAAGGTGCTAGCAGAGGAGGGAGAGCATGTCATTCAAAGCATGTAAAGTTCCAAGGGAATGTGTGTCACCACTGATATGGGCAGACACTGAGTATACAAGACGTTTGCCCATTTGGTGCGAGGGTGCTAAGAAGCAGTCGTACATTCGCAGTCTCAGACGTCGGCGTTATTGTTTGACCGGCGAGCGCGTTGTTGTGACGAGGGCAAACGCAGGGACGAATTGCCTGGATGTCTGAGTTTGGGATTGCCTTTGACCTAGCTACAAGAGGGTACTGGGACATTCTAGGGCATCATGCGTCAAGCAAGATAGTGGATGGTTACGGTATAAAGTTTCATTTTTAACGTCCATATGTGAGTCTCGCAGTCACTCTGTCCGTGCATGCTTCACTCGGATTTGGGTGTTGGGAGCACGATTTTGATGACATAAAAACATGATCCATCTTTAAATTATTGTTCATTTCTCTATCCAGCCCAAGATATCGCCGATGCTTTTAAAAATCCCGTCTAAATCGCAAATACAAACGCTAAATCTTGAACATCTCATTCCTCCTTTCGCTGAAATGGTTTCTTGATCAGGCCTACCAACTTGCCCAAAGCGCCAAATACCGTTCCAAAGCCAAAGCTCCAGCCCTTGACGCGGACTGTGTAGATGAAAAAGTATACGAGCATCCAATTGGATACACAGAATGCCAGGAAGATGCCAAAATCTGCAATCATGTCAGCGTGTTGTTACAAAAAGGGCCGTATGCATGACGACTTACCTCTCCACTTGTCGCTCGCGCTGATGTTGAGCGAGGCAAGGTAATCGTTACCTGAAGAGATGGGACAATACTCGCAAGAGCTTGTGGCGCTGGGGTTAAGGATATAACCACCGGCAGATTTCGCAAAAGATCCGGCGTAATCTTGACAGGTTTGGCCTGAAGGAGCATCGAACTTGGCAGTCTCCGCAGATGAACATTCAACAGGAGCGCCATCCAGAGTTGCTGCAAGAATACCCCCAATCCAATAGGTTGAGGGGTTGGCATAGTACATCCAATACTTCCAGAAGACTGGGAGTGAGGAATAAGGACGAACGACTCCGTTGAACAGACCGAACATGACGAAGAAGAACGGCAACACCTGGTATATATTAGTATCTCATTTCATCAAGTGTCATAATGATTTTAACTTACGTTGGAGATGACGGTAAAACTAGGGGCGAATGCACAAATCCATTGACCCCAGCTTGTCATGAAGAGGAACATGAGGAGTGTCATCAAGAACACATATCCAGAAACGGTGCTCTCGGTTGGTAATCCAGTAGGCCAGTACCACAGTACAAAGTATAATACAGCCGAGACTACAGCAGCAGGGATATCAGAAACAATGTTGGCTGTGCAAAAGGCAACCCAGCCATAGATACGAGAGGGGTACTCTCGGGCTTGCCAAAGAGCCATGTTGGTGAAAAACTTGGGCACAACACCATTGACGACCGTAGGAGGGACTGTAACAATCAGGAAACACGTGAACATGCGGTTTTGCATGTCCTGCATCGTGTAACCAAGCTTCCAGAAAGTGAAACCGTTGAAGATACCAAAGATAACTGCAGTGAAGAGCTTGCCATAGATGTAGGAGGGATCGCGCCAGTGTTGCCTGAACATACGCTTAGTCAACTCGACGGTCTGTAGCCAAGTTGACGCAGCAAATTCAGAGTGCTCCTGCTTGTCAGATGCTGCTCCTTCTGTTGCGGAACTTCGAACTCGCTTGAGACCGTCAATCTCCTCAAGAACCCTCTGGGCTTCCTCACTTTCAACCCATTCCTGATTCCAGTCAACCTTGGTACCATCCGGCCGCCTGTGAGGCCGGGCAGCGGTTTCCAAGATAAACTCAGCAACATTCTTGCTGGGAGGGCAAACGGCACCGCGATCGGAGAAGTATTTGACAACATCTTGTCCATTCTCTCCCATAGGGCCAAAGTAGAATGTGTTGCCTCCAGGGTTCAGAGCAAGGACCATATCAAACTGCTGGATAAGGACAGAGCTTGGTTGGTGAATAGTGCAGATGATTGCCTGGCCAGCTCGGCTCAGCTTTCGGAGGAAGCGAACAATCGAGTAAGCGGACTGAGAATCTAGACCGGAGGTGGGCTCGTCAAGGAAGAGAAGGAGCGATGGTTTAGCTGCCAATTCAACGCCAATTGTCAATCTCTTGCGCTGCTCGACACCAAGACACATGATGACAGCGTCCTGTAGGTCGTTGAGCTCAAGGAGGTCAATGATCTTGTCCACATACGCAAGCTTGTCGGCCCGGCTGACCGATGCATCCTGTCGCAGAATGGCAGAAAACTCGATGGCCTCTCTCACCGTCTGAGTTGTATCGTGGAGATCACCTTGAAGGCAGAAACCAGTATTTCTCTGGAAATCCGTGTTGAGGGATCGTCCGTCAACAAGCATCTCCCCGGTAACAACACCAACCTTTGTTCGTTGGGACAGAATGTTGAGAAGCGTCGTCTTTCCAGCACCTGACGCTCCCATCAGGGCAACCATAATACCTGGTTTAGCGTAGCCACTGACCTTGTTCAGGAGTTTCTTCTCGCCACCAAGATAAGGAACAGTGTACTCGATATCCCGCCATGTGAAAATAGACTCGCTGTCCGTAATCTGTTCTAGAGCTTCTTCCTCGCTGCCAGGGTTGGGATCAGACACAACACCAGATGAGCTACCAGCACCATTTCCAACAGTCTTCTCATCATCAACTGGCGCTTCAGCTTCGCGAGCTTGCTCTTTGGCTCTACGGCTCTTCTTGAAAATCAGGGCACCGCCACCACCTTCACCAAAGCTGACTAATTCTGTTGCCAGTACGGTGACGATGATGTAGAGAACAGCAAAAGAGATGACAACGCCGAAGTTTCGCCAGAGATTTGAGCGGCTGTAGTTGTAGGCGGCCTGAAGATAGTCGCTTCCAGAGACTGATCGTGCGTTGACTGATGCACCGCTGATAGCGCAGCCCTGGTATCCCGACTGAACTCCTGGACCCTGGGGAACAGTCTGAGATGGAGCACATTCCATGTTCCTGTCAGACAATTCGTTGGTCAAGACAGCTTCGAAACTGTAGCTGATGGGGTTAATCCAATAAATCCAACCAAACCAGATGTAGTCCTTCAACAGCTGAGTCTTGGGAATAACATATCCCGTGTAAATGACGAGTAGGTTCAGTGAAATTCCCGAGAATCGGACAGCTGTGTCGATTTCGGGAGATAAACTGGCAAACATGCGGTACATTGCCGTAACCATGATAGTCGTGGTATAGACGAACAGCAAATAGATCCAGAACTTTGAAACATCGACATCAAGTCCTGTCATGAAGTACATAGTGATACCAAAGATGCAGACTTGAACACCTATGACAGGGAAGTCGAGTAGGACCCGAGCAAGGGAGACGGCAGATGGACGATAAAAGGCATAGTCATGGTGGCGAGCAACGACAGCACGTCCAGATACAGCCTTCATAAGTTCAGAGAGCTGAAGCCAACCAAGGAAGAGAATGGAAAAGAAAATTGTACCGCCGCGGCTGAAAGTGCTTTCAGTGTCCTCTGATTGTCCGTAGAACAGAGATCCGACGATAAGACCGTTTGAGATTATGATGAAAAGCTTGGTCCAGAGAGTCGTGGTGTCACCAAATAGCAGCCAGGCCTCTCGCCTGGTGCAAGCAAGGACTTGCCGAGGGAACGAGATTGTGTAGGGAGACTTGTCAGAAACATGCTTCGACTTGGACTCCTGTACAGCACCCTGAAATCGCTTCGCATCTTGGTAGTCTGATTGATGAAGAGACTCCTTGTAGGCCGCGACATCAGCCAGGAGCTCCTGATAGTTCGGTGAGTTTCTGAAAGCTGACTCGAATTCCTCTGGTGATCGAGGAGCACGATTCTCAAAGCCAGGTCTGAAGCGTCGCTCAACCGGGTCAGTAACGGCGGTCAAGAAGTCTGCAGTTGTCTGTCGCTCGGGACATTCGAATCCGAGGTCGATAAAGTACTGCTTAGCCTTGTTGGCAGGCCCAGAGAAGATTTGACGGCCCTGGTCGATAACCAAGACCTTGTCCATTAGCTCATAAATGCCTTCGCCGGCCTGATACAAGGTTACAAGAGTGGTTCGGTTGCTTATATCTGTCATGATGCGAAGTGATCGTGCGTAGTCGAGGGCAGTCGATGCGTCCAGTCCTCGGGTAGAGTTATCCCAGGCTATCACAGTAGACTTGGAGGCCAATGTCTCTGCGATGGAGACTCGTTTTCTTTCACCACCAGAGACACCTCGAGTGTACTCGTCACCAACTACAGTGCCTCTTGTGTGGCTAATACCAAACATTTTCATGAGGGCATCCACGATAACAGGAATATCGGCCTTCTCCTTGGCCTTGGTCTTGTTCATAAGGGCAAAGGCAAGAGTCTTCCATACGCTTAGAGAAGCAAAGTGAATATCATCTTCACCGTTGTAGTTGACCTCTCCTCGGTAATGCTTCTTCTGATCAGCCGCAGAAATACCACTGTAGGATACCTCTCCTTCGACGGCAGCATACGATTCGCGGTTGTTGCTGATGGCCTTGAGGAAGGTACTGCAGCCAGCGCCAGGTCGCCCCAGAACAAGCATCATCTCACCATCCCTAACACAGCCGGTGAAGTCGTTGATGAGCGTCCGGGTGGGAGCTTTTCCGAAGCGGAGAGACGGGAAATATCGAGTGAGGATTTTGTAAAGGTCGGGACCAAATGTACCAAGAATAGCGTCGGGGACGGTTCGAACGAAAGACGTCGTGCTTCCAACACCTTTCACAGTTAGATTTTCGTACACGACTCCAACTCGCTTTAAGGATCCCTCTTGCTCGGATCGCTTTTCGAAATGGCCCTCTCGCATGAATTGGCCTAGCTCGAAACCTCCACTCTCCTCGGAACCAGCTTCGACATCGGTTTTCGACTCGTCATCGTCGACATGATGCTTTCCAGAAGAAACTCGAGCAGCGTTGCTTGCCCTTCTACTCGTGTTTGCCTTGCTGGCGTGTGTTTCTGTAGTTCTCGTCTTGTGCAAGCTCATTAGGTTGTGTCTTAGGGATTCGAATTCTTGCATCGCCTCTTGTGCGGTGACATCCTCTTGTCCGCGTTCACCCCATTTTCCTTCTTGAACGACGCCTGTATCGGAGGAACCGCTGATTGAAGGATTTTGCTGTCCGCCCTCAACGGTCTGTTGTGATATAGGTTGTTGCTGCTGTTGCTGCTGCCACATGGATGATTGGGTGCGGCGAAGGGCATCGCCGTCTACTGTATTTCCCAACATGTTGACGGCGACAATGCGTATTGAAGAGACAAAGAAGGAGGTATTGGTGCTGAGGCCAATGCCTCGATATTTGAAGGTAGAGAAATAGTTATCACTAGAATTGCCCACTCAATTGCCACGGCTCAATGGAAATTATAGAGTAGGAAGGACCGGTGAAGATAAGCTTCGCCAGGGTCGCAGGTCAGGCAGGAGCGTAGCAGTCGCAATCGCAGTAGCACTGACTACCTCAGTCTAGTGTATGCAGTTGATGTTTCGCTTCCCCAACAACCTTGCGGATAGTGTATTTATAATGAGCTCTAGGTACTTTTACTAGTTTGCCTTTGCAGATGCATATTTTTTTTTCTTGCGCGATCTATGGTGACGTAAAGGTTGTCTCTTATACGCTAAGGGAGATGGGAAGGGATTTAGACGAGCTTTGACTAAAATAACTGGCTCACTATTAACCTGAGAAGAGGGCCAAAAGCATCCATTCTTTTCTGTCACTTCTCCGGAAGATTAGTTAGCGGGTGGGTTCTAATGCAATCATCCGTGGACCCTCATTGCGTTTCCAGTTGCTGGGAAATGGAGTTTAGCTCTTGTTTCCGAATCTCTAAGACTAAGACTTGACCCCTTTCTTAGCTACTATAAGGTAGTGTAGGTACTGTACATCACCATTACAACCTAACGTTATGGAGTTTGTGGAGTTGCTGACCACTGACTCGGAGTTTGTCATAAAGCCCCATACTTTTTACTTTCCCGGACTCAGGCATGCGTATCTCTTGTAGCGCAACTGAATGCAGATCCTGTACTACATCGGACATACAGCGTAATCTATCGGATTTTAGCGGCCTCGACTCTGTCCACCACCAATGGGATGCGCCGTTCTGAAAGGACCGTTAGGCTTTATCTGCCCTGCACATATGTACCACATATGTACAGTAATCTTGATACGCCTAAACGTCGGGTTCCTGATATGGATGTTGCAAATAGATACCTATTACCATCCAATTGCCACTCACTCAGCAAGTTGCATATTATAGTGGGTGCTTACCCCCGCAGAAAGTTGTCGCAATTTGCTCTGCCGTCGGTGAAATGTTGTTGAGAAGTTTGTTTCGTATTGGTAAGCAGTCCTGAATCAACGTTTATTGCCAAGACTGATCTGCACGGCTCGCGCATATAAGCAAAGAGCCTCCAACGTTATCAGTCACTAGTTAACGTTGGGCTTTGCTTTTTAATAAGAAGTGTCTCCGTCTAGTCTGCGTGTTATGGTATGGCGATTACAAAATCTTGGTATTGATACGTTCACATGTTAATATCCATATTGACTTTTCGTCCGTTGAATGCCGGCTCTTGGATACCTAAGGTACTCGTGTCAAGCTGAATTCGTCCGAGATCTTACCTTAGTACTTTTACTTACCTACTTGCAACGTCAGACTGCTTAGAAACTCACCAACTTGACAACATTGACATAAACTGTGAATGTACTAGTCTAGTCTAGTGGATAGACAACAACGTCTTATCAGTTATTTCCTAATTCTATACCCGGGCGAATCTGGGGTCATACCGCTTAAGCATGCCGCCTTTTCTTGTCAAGCTACCCACGCACTGTTAACAACAATGTAGTTTCTCGTGCGCTCCGAACGATTTGGCTGAAATTGCCCAATACCTTTTCCTTTGACAACAATCTGAAATACCCCAAATTGGCCAGCTTGTATCTTGTTACTGTTACATTCGAAATGAATAAAACCTCAGAATGTCAAAAGTAGAAAAGGTAAACATTTCCACCAATTAATTTCGATTTTTTGTCTATGCTTATTTATAAAGATTTCCTGGTCTCGCGGCGAAAAGTTTATCCTCAGATATGATGATTTGGTACAGATAATGCTCCCTTGTGACCTCACGAACCTAGATCGTTGCATGTGTTGTCGCAACTCCGGGGTCATATTGTTGAGATCGCTATACTTTCCCTTTTTCCAAACACGACGATTCTGTCCTTTAGAAATTCCTACTTTTGATGCTGTGAGCTTATGGCACAATGTATTTTTTTTTTTTGCCACACCCAGAGGCAAGGCATGGAATGTATATAGAAGTTGGGTCCTGACATGGTGATGTGGCTTACCCTATATGATTAGACGAAGATCAGTATCGTAGAGAATTTTGGCTGTTGTTGAATGTCAAGAAGAAAAAAGGGAAAGAGAGAAGGACCAAGCATAACTGCCTCTTTACTTTTTTCTTTCTTTTTTCTTTCTTTCTCAGTAATCATAATGTCCCTACCCAAGTTTAGTTGCATGTAATACTCTTGATTATAAGCCTAGTGCCGCTAATAAGCTTGGAGTCACACTCAAACTCACAATATGCACAACAGTGTCTGGAAATGAAGCAATTCAAGATAAATCATTCATTCTTGCAAGAGTCTTTGAACTCGAATTTTCCCTCAAAGGTCCAATCACGCTGCTTAATTCGGAGATGGAAAGAGCTTCGATCCGTTCTCAGCGTTCAATCAAAGCACGTGCTGCTTGCACGATATTTGCAAACGTCACATCGCGTAACGACACATTAACAAGGTCGTCCCTATAGGAATGACCCTGTTTGTATCTCAAATGTGGAGTGATAATAGGATCATCCACATGTGTTCATTTGCAGCGCCGGCAGCAAGCACGATAGTGACTAAGGAAAAGCCTATGCCAATCATTCAATCAAACCAGAACAAAATGCTTTCCCCTGTACGGCATTTCCGTCAAGGCTGAGCATTAGATTTGGATAGGACCCAATGGCATGGCGCAGCACGTACAAGACAAGCATTTTCCTTGACCTTGGCATGATTGATAGTCGTTGTGTTTCCCTGTTGCGTACTCACGATTCGTTAAGCTTCAACCGCGCATCGATCTGGTTGGAGTCGTTGGACCCTGAATGGGGAAATAAAACCAAAAAGAGAAATTGACCAGCCTTACGGGGCTCCTTACTCACGTCATAGCATGCCGCCAACACCGACATGGATGGGACTAAGACTGCGGCTGTGCCTCAGCAGCGCTGGAGAAACCTTGAAGGATCCGCTGATCTTTTCCCAAAACAGTATCAATGCAGCGCTCTGTATCCTGGCGTATCATGATGAGTATCACAGCATTCAAGTATATAAGTTGAAGGAATTGCCAGTGACAGACAAGATATCATAAAATAGCTTCACTAGGTATCGAGACAATCATTACATCTCAAGCATCTCTCACTTAACAACAACTTAACGACACACTATCATCACATCTCCCACGATGGGCAACTCAGACTCAAAACTCACCACTTCTCAGCTCTCAGCTGAAGAACTCCAAGACATTCCCACAATCATCCGCATGTCATACCAAAGCTCATGGAAGAAATATGCCTGCTTCACAAGCATGAACCTCAATCTCGGCCCACCCGACGCTGAGCCCATGTATACTCTTAGCTTCCGCAGGGGTTTATACGGCGATATCACTCTCCACAAGGGCCCTACCCCCGAGTCACTCCCCATCGCTACATCGTCAAGGATCAAGCAATACCATGACGACTACCTCATCACACTGCCGTCTCTCACAGGTGTCGGCGTCCACGAAGAAACCCTGCGCCGACCCAAGGGGCTGAAGGGTCGTTTCTGGTTCGGATGCCTTGTCGGCGACGGCCTTGAGCAGCGTGTTGAGCGTTTTGAATGGCGCCGTTCGCGCGGCGCTGAAGTCAAGAGTGTTGGTCAGTCACGATGGGGCGGCTACAAGCTCGTCCGCCTCGGTAGCACCAACACCAAAGAGGAATACTCATCCAGCGAAGAGAATCTTACCGAAGCCAGCAGCAACAGCGTCGAGGGTTACACCAGCGATGGCAAGGAAGTCGTGGCAGTCTGGGGAAATGCTAACTGCTGGAAGACCATGTCAGGTGTTGGCGAGTTTCAGTTCCGTGGAAGCGGTGCCACAGGCGAGTTGGGTAACCTGTGGGCTTTGATGGCTGTCATGAGCTGCATGTCTATTTGGCAGAAGGTCCAGAGAGATAACGCTACTGCTGGTGCTTCTGCTTCTTCAGCCGCTTCCAGCTCTGCTGCCGTCTCTGTGGCTGTCTCCTAAATTATCTATTCGATTATGGTGTGTGTAGGATTAGCGATTTTTCTTTTGATGGGGGTTGATGATATCCATGTTGCAATTGTCTTAGATCTATAGATTTCCAAATACTCAGAATATTCTACTTCACAAACCATATTCAGTAGCGCCCGCCTTTGCACTTGCATGAATTAGTCTTCTCATTTGAAAGCATTGTAATTAACATGCAGTATAAAAATCAGTACTAGCGCCAACAGCCGTAGTCATGGAAGACCTTTCATATCTTGAAGCTCAACATGCTGCAAGTGACAATGCTATTCAGAGGAAGATTCCGATCAACGAGTGCCTATAGATTGGTGCAGAAAAAGCAAAAGACTGGAGTTGCCTTCCTGCCGTCTGACTTAGTCGGGCAAAAAAACATACAACAGCGGGGATTCGCTGGTCGTCACCGACCCAACTACTAATCCGCCCCTTACCAGCTTGACTATGGGAGAGCGGACGGGATCCCGTATTTTCTGGTAGGTATGGTCGTATGTGAAGGATAAAGCTGAAATTGTCGCATATACACTTAATGATCATTGCAGTAAGAAGCAGACCCCTGACCTGACTGCCGTCATCTTCACTCGAACGGTCAATTACTGTACCTATGCTTCTATGAAAGACTTGATCTGCACAACTTTAATCCCTCGAGAAGAAACATTTTCGTGGCCATGTCTCTCACAACTTGGCAGACAGATGTTTATGCGAACGCGTGAAAGTATTTCTGAGTGCCCGGATCGAAAAGAACAAGAACGTGGGTATTCATCATTGTGGCCGCACTGGGAAACTCGACAATACGCTTGTGTTTCGCATACTTCCCAAGTTGAGCTCTTCGTTCCATCATCCGTGCTTGCTGAGAAAGGTGAGGGAGAGGACGACGAGGAGAAGATATACCATATCGCTAGAACGCTCACTCCTGCCTCAAGTATCAAGACTTCATTTTACTAAGCAGGATCCTCTAACCTTCCTACTGTCAACGGGAAACAAGTGACTAGCGTAACTGCCATACCAGAGATTAAATGTAGCAGGCAATAGGCAGTGGCTGGATCTACTAACGGCAGTCTTAAAGTCTACTAACAATTCGAGGCAGGACATCCCTGGATACCTGCCTGCCTAGGAGACACACAAAAGAATCAAGAAATACTTAGGTATAGGGGCTGTATTTGTTATACCTACCTGAGCTATAGCACAGTACATAGGTACCTAGTTGATTTTGCTACCTAGTCTGGATGCCCCCATTATCCCTAAACATGGTGACTGCGTTGAGTGGTTTACTTTGACCCTAGGTATATTCTTATGTATTGTTTTTCTCGTCTGGCTGGCCTAGATCTGTGACCCCATGGGCACTTGACGATACCGCGACCAGCGACTCACTGGCACTTGCCAACTCGCCTGAAAAGACCCAAAATTTTATGACCTCAGTTCACGGATGCATCATTTTCAAGTGTAGAAGCCGTAGTTGCTCTCTGATGCCAAGTGCTCATCATAGGTCAAGCCCCCGATACTACAGCCGAATTCGGATACGGAAAGAGAGAAATGGAGAGATTACAGATGCAATTTATACCATGCGGAAAGTTACAGTGCATAATATTGTATTAATATTGTTTTGTTTACTATACGAAGACGCCTCGTCGAGTTCGGGTTAATGCTGCATAAGGTTCCAAATTAGCATCTGCGTGATCAAAAGTGTAGTTTTGTTGAGTACGTCTTTGAGAGTATCTACGGATCCAATGTGTCATTGTAAAAACCTAGATATTTAAGGTGCTGCCTAAAAAGTCACTACCCCTAAATCGAGGTTATACCTGGGCAGTCAACTGGAGTTGTCTATCTCATTCCTGATCCTCGTACTTTACTTTAAAGCCGCAGCCTTCTTCTTCTCCAAAGCCTTCTCCATAGCCTCGACTCTCTTATCAATCTTCTCAAAAGACCAGCTGTTCCACGGCGAGGGGTAGACCAGAGGTCGAAGATCAAATCTGTGGTCATCTGGAGAGTAGTTCTCAACATGGACAGCAGGTGTTGCTACCGCTTGTTTGTGTCTGTTGATGTACTGAAGGAAAGAAAGGTTAGTTTCAAAGATGAACATAAATGTTGAAAAGGAGACGTACGTGGAACCCGTGGAACCTCTTAACTTTGGTAGCGACTTCTCGAGGGGTCAATTTGCCCTCACCACCCCATTCCTCGAGAAGTCGGAGGAACATGCCGTATGGGCCGAGTTTGCTTTCTTTGCGTAGACGCTGTGGTTTGTGAGTTTGATTGTGGGTCAGTTTGGGAATTGTTTTGACTTACACCAAAACGAGAGAGCTCGTCATATGTCATACCCATATCAGCTGAGATTGTGTTAGTCAATTGTTATTGTTATCAACCAAACGAACATGACTTGCCTTCGTCACTCTGAACGTAGTCTGCGGTAATTGGTTCAAGCTCGGCCGTAGCTGTATCGTGTTAGAATGATAACTATGCGAATCTGAGGGTTGGACGTACGAATAGCGTGGATAAATTCCTCCAGGATAGGCATATCAAAGCTCTTGGCGGACCAAGCGATGAACCTCTTCAAGTCCGTCTTACTAACGCTGCCGATGGGGTTCACATCAGCCGAAGAGCAATCGTACTTGGTAAGATCTGGGGTATGCTGTCAGCCAATGTCATGATAAGTCTCCTGGATAGGTTACGCACATCCTCGTAGACACTCATCGACGTTGCTGGATCCAAGAACAAGTAAACTGCCCCCTCCTGGTCGCTGTCGTACTGTTGGTAGCATCTGGGCATAGTAATAGGCGATGACCATACGGCTACGGGCCTGAATGTTTTGTAGAGCCACTGACAAAATTAGTATATCGACCGAGATGAAGGTCATGGCATGACTAGAAAAGTGTGGACCAACATACAGTTCTCAGTTGCTGATCCTCCATGGACCTTGAATTTGGGCTCAAATCCAGTGCCCTGAGTGAGCAGGTTCTTTGTGGCGTTGAAAGTATCGTCGATGTTCATGTCAGTGTGGTAGCTTCCAATACGCTCGGACAGATCCTTGGCACGCTGGCGAGTTTCCTTGCTGCTCTGCTTCTCCATGCCCATGTAGACAGTGTGAAAGATCTGGTTACAGAATTCCTCAGCGGTTTCGGGCAGCTTATCCGAGTACACAGCAATTCGCTTGACGTCCTCAATGACCTCTTCATTACCTGCCTTGACGGCCGCAACAACAAGCCGACACATGCTGAAGACGATAGTGGCGGTCGCACATGAATCAATGCCTCCAGAAAGGGGTACAAGGTAACCAGAAGCCTTGCTTCGTCGTACTATATTTCAATTAGCCTCTTGGTAGCCGGGCCAAATATCGATGACAGGAACTCACAATAATCCCAGAGCCAGCAAGCGGGACCAAGGGCCTAGATTGCGCAAAAGATCAGCATAGGTACTTGTAGAGGGATTCGTTGTTGTCACAGTAGAAGCACGAAGAAGGGGTTCCGTAAGCACTTACAATTTCTTCCTCGGGGACATGATACCTGGCTGGTCTAGGAGGCGTTGGAGCACGTAGAAGGTCAACGTCAAGGTCTTCCGCGCTTAGGCTAAAGTCGACCTCGATTCTTTCATACACAGGTGCTTGGACAGCCTGGAAGTTGCGAGATGGGGCAAATCGATAGGCACGAACTTCTTCGAGATCCACGGTCGCGGTAACCACTTCAACGTCGTCCAAGCTGAACTGAGCACCTTGGGCCACAATGTTGCCGTTCACCATGATGAGAGATGAACCATCGTAAAGAAGTCTGTCTCCATCGGAACCTAAGAGGGTGTGAGATGAAGCAAGATGTGTGTAAGGATTGATATCGAGTTACCGGACTGGTTAGCATATAAATAAACACCACCGCTCTTACGGGTTGCTTCGGAGATCAGGGCGATACGCTCATCGAGCTTTCTCAATGTGTGGTGAGAGCCAGAAGAGTTGGTGAAGATTTCGACGCCATTGAGGGCCCTAAATGATAGTTAGCTATCTTACACATCGGGTCTATCTCTCCAGGGTGAGTTGAGGTTTCATGGGATCATACATGTTGATGTGGGGTGCCTGAGGAGTGAAGAGTTCCTCGCACGTCTCAGCAGCGACAGTTGTGTCGTTGAGAGATAGAACAACATCACCAATAGGAACTTGTCGAACACCTTGATGCTTCTGTAGAGCAGGAGGAAGGTTGTACTGCTCTACATATCTCGGTCTGTTCCAGGGAGTAAAGAAGCGGTTCTCTCTGAAGTTTCTATAGAGTCGGGTCAGTATATGGATATCCCTTCTGGTTAAACTACTACATACCCATCATTGGCGAGGTAGATTTTGGGTCGAAGGCACAGAAGCTTTCCGTCGAGGATGATGGCACGGCAGTTGTACCGACAACCCCTGTGCATAAGAGGAAGGCCGACATCAATAAGAATGCCATGGAGTTCGGTATCAGTCAAGATTGCGAGGAGTGATTCCAAAGAGTGGTCATAAACGTCAGCCTCGAGGAAATGGTCCAAACTATCAATCAATGTTAGAATATCTTTACTGGACTAATATGGGTCAGTGAACCTACCATCCATAACCTGTGATCTCAAGCTCAGGACCTGTTCTCAGAGTAGCTCCAGCTTCCTTGGCCAAGATGATACTCTTGCGAATTCTCTTGAGGTTGCCCGCCCAATCCAACACCCACTGATTGAGGGAGCATGTCGCCAAAGTGATTAAATCCGCCATCTTGAACCGGAGATACCGTCAATAGAAAAGCTCTTGGGTGCAAGTTTAGGTAGGTTGCTGTAACTCCAGGTGGGCCTTTGGTTAGGTTATGTATTCGCGCGGGGTACAGGGCAAGCTTGCGATAGCGGCATACCAAGCGCCCTATAATCTTCGTCAAGCGTTCCAACGTGATTTGCTAAAAGCACTTTGAAGTATCAATTCCAGGAATACACTTGTATCATATTCTCTTTACCTGCAACATCCTGATCTAACTAACTACCTAGGCATACAATATCTTCTTGAATAATATTTATGATGCAAATATCTCATAATGACTACCTACTGATGCCCCACCAGATCTTGCCTCATACCACCGCCGAATACCGATTGTCCGAGGAACTCAACTCACTCACTCACTGCACTAACCGTTTCGATAGGGTTCGTAACTCAAAGAGACATTATCCTCATAGACTTCATATTCTCTATTCTACACCCATCACCCGTTTTATACTCTAAATAGTTCTACATGGAATTATATGATACATGATACATGATTGCATTACCTCATCGTCCTCTCACTTACTGTACCCTCCTTTGGCGAGAGCCTCCTCGAACATCACCTTACAAGGAACCTTGCTACCCAGCTTGGCACACAAGAGGAATGCACCACTGAGCTTGCGGTGCAGACTGTACGTCTCCTCGGGCGGGGGTGCAAGTCTCTCTTGAAGCATCACAGGGATTAGAGCTTTCACACGCTCTGTGATGGTCTGGTCCTTGAAGTCGTAGACGTCGGGCGCGTTGGCAAGGAAAGGTTCAGCGAGTGTGAGAACAGACTTTGTGTGTGCCTCAACCATAGTGCGACTCTCATGGCCTGTCAGGTAGCCGAGACTCTCAGACAACTCCTTGACAGCGGCCTTGTCGGACCGAGAGGCCGCAGCAAGAAGCTGTACGTATTGAGTAACAAACTCGTCGGGATACTCGCGAGAAGCTCCAAAGTCGAGCAACTCAAGCATATTGAGGTCCGCGTTGTAGAGGAAGTTTGTCCAGTTAGGATCCGTCTGCATGAAACGGAACTCGGTGATCTCACGGAGGCAGAGTCGAAGAATCTGTGTGCCAATCCAGTCGCGCTGCTCCTGAGTGAAAGATTTGATGCGAGTTACGCCAATGCCGTCCATGAAGTCCATGGTTAGAACTTGCTTGCCGGATGCCTCTGGGTATACGCTCGGTACCATGAAGACATCTTTCTCGCTTGAGCCGAGAAGCTCCTTATAGCGCTGAGCGCACTGAAGCTCACGTTCGTAGTCACATTCCCAACCAAGCTCCAGTCGCGCATTATCGATCGTCTTGTTGAGATACAAGCCTCTAGGGAGAAGCTTTGTTGCTGTGAGGAGAATGCTAAGATTATCGAGATCCGAGTTAATTGAGTCGGCAACACCAGGGAACTGAATCTTGACAGCCACTCGCTTGCCATTCTTCAAAACTGCCTTGTGGACTTGTCCAATTGAGGCTGCAGCAATAGGCTTTTCCTCAAACTCGCTGAACAGCTCTCTCCACTCAGGACCGAGATTTGCGACAAGGACACGGTCACGCTGCCAAGCAGGCATATAGTCAGCGCGATCCTGGACGCGTTGAAGGACCTGTTGGATAGGGGCTGGAAGCATCTTGGTGTCCTGGAAACTCATCATCTGACCAAGCTTCAGAGCGGCACCACGCATACGCGAGAGCTTTGCGACCAGGCGCTCCATATTACTTTCGCTCAAGAGAACGGATCCTTGACCACCGCCGCCGAAAGCTCGGCTGAAGCCTTCTGTCATGGCACCTCCTAACATGCCAGCCGCAAGGCCACCGTAGTTCCATATTCGGCTGATGCGTGATGAAGGGACAGTGGACTCTCGTAGAGCGTGTATGGTTTCTGATGGTGCTACTGAGTCTCCAGCAATCTCTTTTGCAGCCTGGATGACATCTTCATCGATTTTCTTGTCAGATTCAGGGACAACCGGGGCAGTCTTTTCTGATTCGGGCACAGGCGTCTTTTCCACGGGCTTCTCTTCCACAACCTTCTCTTGGATGGGCTCGGGCTCCTTCTCTACAGGCTTCACTGGCTCCGAAGTTTCCGCATGTTTCGTAACGGGCTCCTGGATCTTCTCGGTTTCTGCTTCCGGGCTCTCCTCTGGCGGTGGTGGGGGAGGAGGCCAATTTCTCATAGGATGCTCCTTCACAGGACCCCCAACTCCAGGTCTTGCAGGTGGTGCACTGGGTCTGCCTTGCTTCCGTAGAGAATCCAAAACCTTGGAGCCTCGTGTCGTGTGGAAGATATTAACATCGACTCCGGGTGGTAGGTCAAGATCATCTTCCTTGGCTGCTTCTGAGGTAGCTTGTTGCTGAGGACTTGGTATAAAATCCGAAACTGGACTGTTAAATGGAGCTCGTTCGGTTCTCGTAAGTTCTGGCTGAACCGGTTGTCTGTCTTTCGCCGTCTCGATTATAGGTTCCGTATCTCGGGCAGCCGTGGCAGCCTGCCCGTAAGTCACGTCATCATGCGGCCTTGTAGCATTGTGTGTCGTATCTGCTGTCGGTGGACTTCTCTGAGCGTTTCGCTTTCGCAATGCTGCAGCGACGCTTGAAGTTCGGCTATAAGTGTCGATCTGACGACCTCGAAGAGCGACGTGCTTGGCGGCGATGCCTCGAGAGGCATTGAGCACGGCTGCGAGGTCGATGGCAAAGTCGACGAACCTCATCGGGTCGATAAGGCCTCAAAGGTCTAGGAGCGCATTGAATGAAGGTTATTAATTGTGTCTGGCGTGCTGGCGTTGGCTGCCAGCTTGACAAGGTGGGTTGGAGGTTCCAAGGTTTAGAGAAAAAAGTCCATGACTTAATTGATGGGTCATGCAACTAAGGGGGCTAACCACCTCAACTGCCGAACGGGTAGAAGTACCTGTCGAACATTCAGATGCAACTCATTGCGAAGCAATAAAATTGCTTCGCACTTGGGTATCAGATGTTATGAATTATTAGAGGAAAGACATGGTAACCTGTGCATGGACCGAGTGCAAAGCTAGATCAAAGCTTAGACGAAACAACTAGGATATCGCATCGTAAAGCGGTCCGGCGACTTTCTTGACGAAACAAAGTAGCTAGATCAGAGAATAACAAAAGGTCTTCTTGTATGATTGTTAAAGCACTTCGCTTCCTCAAATTATCCTAAGAATTGCGCTTTTGTCAAGCTGCAGTAACCAAACAACGCCCACGCCATGCTATGAAATATACATTAAATCTTCAGTCTTCACTTCGAGCCTGATGTTGAGCCAGGTCTCTTGACTGATCTCAAAAGAGAACCCCTAGGTGTCATCGGCTTATTAGACTGTCCAAATGAGCTCCCGTTCGATCCGCGTCCGGGTGTGCCAATTTTACTCCACAGCCTTTGTGCTGCGGGTGTCAGACCTCCAGCAGATACTCGAGGGCTACTTGGAAATTTGGGAACCGGTGTCTTGTCGACTCTCCCAGTGAGTCCATTCCTCGCTGATTCCTTCTTCGATAGAGATATTCGGTCTACCATTCGCTCATGCAGATTCTCTCTGTCACGTTGCTCCTGTAAGCGAAAGGGGTTTGGCGTTGCATCTCCTGGACCCAGGTTGATGATAGGTGAAGGGGGTACCAGCTCATCCTCATCGTCCTCGTCGTCAACAAATGCGTATCCATTCACTCTTGGTGTCTCTCCTCCAGTAACGCTTGAGTCTTGATCACTCTTCCGGGGCCTGCCTGCGATAGCGTCTCGTACTGCAGACATGGTGGGAGATGGCGGCCGTTGTATAACGCGCGGTTCGGGCATTCTGGTATTTGCGTACACAATCGATTTTGGTGCCATCTTTGAGGATTCCTCGGCCTTTTGAGAAACTGTAGCAACCCCATCCTCAACGCCATCGGGTCTGAACATCAAGTTGTTCTTAGGATTAGCATTCCAGGTATCTGGACGCGCCGGACGGTCATCTTTATCCTTGATAGCGAGACGCTCGCGTTTGAAGCCGTCATCTGTGAGACTGCGTGTTTGCCCAATTCGATCTTCAACTTCCTTTTGTTTGATCATTTGCTTTGAAGGTAATTTGTTACCGCGCCAAAGCCACGCATACTTTTCAGCCTTTTTCTGGTTCTGCTTGTCAACAAGCTTGTAAAAGCTCTCATTGTCTTCGCTTGTATAGGTATCTTGAAATTTTGACAAACTCATGCTTGATTTCAGCCGTGGTCGTGATTCAGGCATATTTGAGGGAACAGAAGCCGGTGTATCTCCTCCATATGCTGAAGGTGTGCGATCTCCAGGAGCGAAAGAGCTTGTTGACTTTGGAGGGAGAGGAGTGTTCTGGCGGCCTGGTGTCATAACATGCTGTAGTCTTCGCCCTGCACTTGAGATCCAGGCGGCATCTTTTGATTCTAATGCGTCGAGATACTCTTGTTGTGTCTCTGTCTGCAGCAGTCCAGGGAAGAAGTCTCGGGCTATGATTTGAGAGAGGGTTTCTGTGTAGGTATCCTCATCGAGTACTTTCTTTGGACGTTTTATCTTTTTGGCTGGAGGGGGAGGGGGCATCAAATCGGTATCTGTCCGCTTGCGCACCAGCGCATTTGATGTCCCCGATCCTGACTCCATGATGAATGCGTGAGCACAGTCAGGCTTTGATGACAGTGAGGTTGAGGCGTCTTGAATTGAAACTATTATTAAGTGGGCCAAGCTCAAGATATGCAACTAGCCGATTCACATATCCAGGCAGACCTTGGTTGCGTCCTACAGAATTTATAAATTTGCTTCAGATTTATGAGGAGTCGCGTGACTGGTGGGTAGAGCTACCTGATATATTCAGCTCAAAGGCTTTCAGGGTTATTAAACACTCATTAAAGTTTGAGGTTTAGCCTAGACTTGAGTTATGAATCCTATTGCATGACAGCCAACTTAAACACGCTCCAGTTAACGGCGGCATCCACAGATGTTTGATGGTCAAGGGTGGCGATTGATAAAGATTCCCCGTCTTTTCACCTGTTAGACGCTAGGCATTCCAGACTTAGGCACGATTTGCACCCAGGTAGGCGATGCTTACAGGGGCTCTAAACCTATCACAATGGCTGGAAGCCCTGAAACCTCACCTGTTAAGCCCCCGATGGAGCCGTCAGGTTCGGTTCATGACGCGCCGGCAGCGGGGGGCAAGTTAACTCCACCAAAAGCCGCCCGCCATCAACCTCCAAAACTTCTTTGCTCTTCCTCGCATTGTGGAACCGAGCCTTACTCGCAGTCCGCCTCGCTTCTGCAGCATTCCACGAGCTTATTCTTGACTTGCACACTCCAAAACCGAGTCCCTCTCTTTTTGCGACTGACTTGAGTGGTTGAAACTGCGCTCGGCGCAAAACCACAAAACAAACTACCCCTCCCCCTCCTCTGACCTTCGATCTCTTTCTCTAACGCCTACTTGACGAACCTTTGGCTTTTTGCAAAATGGATGCCGTCGAACTTAAGAATAAAGGCAACAAAGCCTTCCAGTCTGGAGACTACCCTGGGGCAGTCGACTTCTACAGCCAGGCTATCGAGAAGAACGACAAGGAGCCTACCTTCTTTACCAACCGAGCTCAGGTGCGCAGTCACACATAGGACTCGGGTCGTGATATTTGACCTTTTGTTAACTTGAGATCCCAGGCATACATCAAGACCGAGGCATACGGGTATGCCGTTGCTGACGCTACAAAAGCCATTGAGCTTAACCCCAAACTTGTCAAGGTTCGCCACAAACCTGCCACTGAACTCGAAGACAAAGGTTCGAATTCTGACCTGTGCAGGCATACTACCGACGAGGTCTAGCCAAGACTGCGATCCTACGACCCAAGGAGGCCATCGACGACTTTAAGACATGTGTTTCTCTCGACCCAAACAACAAAGATGCCAGACTCAAGTTGGAAGAGTGCAAAAAGATTGTTCGACAATTGGCTTTCTTTGCTGCTATCGAGGTTGGCGATGAGCCTTCAGCGGCCGAGGGTCTCGACCTAGACTCGATGGTCGTTGAGCCAGGATACGATGGCGTGCGACTAGGCGAGGAGATGACACAAGAGTTCATCGATGACATGATCGAGCGTTTCAAGAATGGCAAGAAGATCCACCGAAAATACGTCTACCAAATCATTCTTGCTGTTAAGAAGATCGTTTATGACGAACCTACAATGGTTGAGGTGGATATTCCTAGTGACGTCAAGTTGACTGTCTGTGGTGATACTCACGGTAAGAAATGTGCAAGCCAATGTCTTGTCCAGCTAACTAACACTTGCAGGTCAATATTTCGATCTTATGGAGTTGTTCCGCCGCAACGGTACTCCTGATGAGAAGCACTGGTATCTGTTCAACGGTGATTTCGTTGATCGAGGCTCTTGGTCAACTGAGATTGCTCTGCTCTTGTATGCTTACAAGTGGCTACGACCTAAGCAGTTCTTCCTGAACCGTGGAAACCACGAGACAGATGATATGAATCGAGTTTATGGTTTCGAGGGCGAATGCAAGGCCAAGTACAACGAGCGAACCTTCAAGCTATTCTCTGAGAGTTTCTCTGCCCTGGCTTTGGCTACACTTATTGGCAAGAAGTATCTTGTTCTTCACGGAGGCCTCTTCTCCGATGACAGCGTCACTCTCGATGACATCCGAAAGCTGAACCGACACGGTCAGAGACAACCCGGTCAGGCTGGCTTGATGATGGAGATGCTCTGGACCGACCCTCAGGAGGAGAACGGCAGAGGTCCCAGCAAGCGTGGTGTTGGTATGCAGTTCGGTCCTGACATTACCAAGAAGTTCTGCGAGAAGAACGGTCTTGAGGCTGTTATTCGAAGTCACGAGGTTCGCATGGATGGTTATGAGGTGCAGCACGATGGCCGCTGTATTACCGGTGAGTTGATCTGGGTATCTATTTTACACTTGGTCGCTAACATTTTTGTCAGTCTTCTCTGCCCCTCGATACTGCGACTCGACAGAGAACAGAGGTGCCTACATCAACATCGGCCCCGACTACAAGCTTCAGTACGAGCAATTTGATGCTGTGCCCCATCCTGACATTAAGCCTATGGTAAGTCGACACCATATCTGGTATCCATATCTCAACACTAACCGAATACCAGGCATATGCGCAAAGCTCTCTCATGTCTTCTCTGATGTAGAAACGGCAGAGAACCTTTAGAAAGCGAAAATGGCGGCAATTTTCAGGTTGTATTCGGGTCCCGGGCGTCTGGAAACGGTGCATTTGCAGGGCAGGCCGATGGGTGATGTACTTTCATACATTTATACCCCATCTAGATGATAAAATGAGGTTCCAGTTCAATGATGATGAATTTGACAAATGCCACTCTTCAAGCGTTCCATAGTCGATTTTGTCCGTCTGCTCCAACCATGGCACCTAGCCAATCCGAACATTGTCGTAGTTGTAGGCTTATTTGCTCTCCACTGTCGCTTGTGCCTCTCCATGCTGTGATAGCTGCGGCGAAAGAACCAAGATCTGGTCTTGGGATGCGAACCCATGCATGGTTGTTTTCAACTTTGAGAATATCCATAGAAATAGAAGCGCCTGTGGTTCCTAAGAATTGTCGAAGAGCGGCTGTGCAGTAACTTTTGAGAGAAAGATCATCAAGAGTGACTGATGATGAGCTGCTGGGAACGTCCGACACAAGCTCTAGGTGGGCATATGAGAAGGGAGGTTCCTTGATCGTGCAGGTGAGAATATCATGAGATTTCTCAAGGTCTTTCTGCTGAAAGATGTTCTTCTGACTCGACTGACTCGGATTTTGTGTCATTCTGAATTGATAGGCCAGCAAATTGTGGTGATTGGCGTTGAGCTCCATCTTCAATTAGAGATTGAAGTTAAAGTGGATATCGCCCTTGGTGCATACCTCGCTTATATGCATGACAGCTCTTCATCGCCGCCTTTGTCGTCGCGAACTGGTCTACACTGAACAACTCTCCACGACCACATTTCTTTTCCACAGAAGCACTATAACGATCTTTCGTACGAGACATCAACTATGTCATCCTCTAATTATGTCACAACTGGCCAAGCGCGCAACCTGCGAGCGTGCATGATCTGCTCCATCGTTATGACCTCTCAGGTACGCCTTACCATCGCGAAAACGCCCCAGCACGAATCCAATAAACTGACGTTTTTCGATATCTAGCGCTTCCAAAACGAAGGCTGCCCCAACTGTGAAGAGTTCCTGCACCTCCAGCACTCTCCTGACCAGATCGAGAGCTGTACATCCCAAGTCTTCGAGGGCGTTATCACACTCGCAAACCCGACGAAATCGTGGATCGCCAAGTACCAGCGCCTCGACAGCTACGTGCCCGGCATGTACGCTATCAAAGTCTCAGGACAGCTGCCTGACGATGTTCGATCGACGTTGGAGGACGAGTATAGAATACAGTACATCCCGTAAGTCGAAACTTGTGATATTGTAACACTGAAGGAAGCTAACATGACGGGTTTGTAGACGTGACGGTACAGAGGCGGAGAACGATGCATAAAATAAGCGGCAGTCGGTCGATGCGCGCAATAATTGGATCTACTGTTTCTGGCGAAACTGGCGTTGAAGGCATGGAATAGCAGTGATTATGTAGAGATTATGGAAACCAAGAATCGTCATTTAAAAGTATTGTAGTGGTATCTATGATGGAAAATCAAACCAAAAACGCCCCGACCATTTGCTGTGAGATACATGCATTGTATCCTTCTGTTAATAAACATGCCAGGGTCTATAGCCATATGATGGAATAAAATAAAACCGAGCAATTTTAGCTGCTCTTCTGCTTCTTGTTAGAACCCATGCCAAAACTAAAGCCGGCTGTTTCCCTGGACCGCTTCTTTTCCATCTCCTCCTTCATGATGCGCTCGGCCTCGCTCATCTTCTTGGGTGGTTCAATCTTGGTGGGTTTCTTGGGTCCCGAAGAGAGAGCGTTCTTCTTGGCTTGAGCGAACACGTTCTTGGTTTGTGGCTTTCCTCCGAGCTTCATCGATATGCCTCCAAATCCGCTTGGCTTCGCTGATGCTACTTCAGGTTCCTTTGCCTTTTCTGTAGTCGCATCTGGCGTCTTCGATGATTCCGCTTCTCGAGTTGTCGTGTCGGGCGCGGGGCTCTCTGATGCATTCGTTTCGGGGACAGCTGGCTTCGCTCCAAATGAAAGTTTGATCTTTTCGCCTTCTTGACGTTTTAACTCGCGAGCTTCGGGGTCTTCTTCTTTTTCCTCGTTATTGACACCAGCAGCGGCCTGTGCTCGTTTAATTTGCTCTCGGATCATTCGCTGTTCCAACTCCTCGTTGCCTTGATCTTGCGCCTCCTTGCGCCTTAATGCGTCTTGTCGTCGTAATGCCTCCGGCGATTTGTCGATCCATGATATATGTATGCCTTTTTCGGTCTCTTCAACTCGGCAGATCCCCTCTCGACCCAAGTGCTTCGCTAGATCGGTAAGTGAACTGAACTTTGTGCTGTTCATGTGAATGTGCTCCTGTTTCGTATTAGCAAGTTGGCAGGCAAGACAGTCATGCGCAGAACTTACCTTATTGGCAATATATTCTTGGTAGAAATGATTGATATGGACTTGCTTCTCTCCATGGCCGGTCCTCAGAAGCAGAAGGAAGTCGCTTAAAAATTGTTTGGTATATTCGTTGATGTATTTCTTGGGGTCTTCACCAACGAGAAGCATTTGTCGCACATGGCTTTCGCTCATTGTATGCTGCTTGAATCCGTTGGCGTCTCTGCACTGCTTCTCACAAGGTTGACAGTACCATCTCAACCGCTGAAGACCCTTGGCCTTCATGCGGTTGGCGACGAATTTTGTAGATCCGACTTCAGCTTTACCCATGGTGCCGATGTTGTGGTTGTGGTTGTTGTATTGTGCAAGTTGGTTAAGTTTGCCATCCAGAACGCAAGCCGCTAGATCTTGACGATTTAGTGGGTCCTGCGGGAACCCATGTTGTATGCATAATACCAGCTGCAGCTGCCGCACTTATCAATAGCGCCATATCAAATGTCAACGCCATCACAACCAGGCCTCTTGAACATATTCAGTTCGTGATTTGTCTATTACAAACTAACGATTACATTGTGAAGATGTTTTCAACTCCTAATCAGTCATGCAGATGCAGAGGGCAACTCCAGGATAAAACTTCAACACTGTCTAATGGGTTATACAAAACCCCATTCTTTCTCTGGGCAGTGTTATTAGTTGCACGTACATGTCGTATTTCCATTAAGATTGGTCTAGTCAACATAAAGCGGCATAGAGCTACAGGGCTGCTGTCTTTTTCTTGTGGTCATTAGAGATCGGTTGCTGCATGCGACTTAATTAGTGTATGTCCATTAAACACTAGCCTAAAGTCTTCCAATTTTCCTCTGCAATGCAACAGTACCTAAGCAGGCGGTTTAGGAAATAGCCCGCACACTGCTACACTAAAGCATAAAGGATGACAAAAGATTTTAGGATAGCTTATGCGACTTAGTAGAGGGTCTAGACTCATTCGCAAATACTAAATATTTCAAGCTTCAAGCTTTAGTCTACTTTTTTATCACAATCCACACATTTCAGAACTAATGCCGTCAGGTCTATACGGCAGTCTGGAAATACGAAGCTTCAGTAAGAGTCAGACAAAATGATTTCCTTAATCCCAAGTATAAGAAGTCAGCTTTTTCCATTTAGTTAGTGAATTTCATCCATACAAGTACGTTGAGCCCAGGGATTTGATCGTTCGGTGAGCTTGCTGACTAATGCGCACTCAGTTCATGCCATTTTTCACCGCCTCCATAGCCGGCATTTTTCCGCGCTTACACTGCGACTGCCTCAACACCAAACTCCAGCTTTGGTACCTATACTTGCACCTCGACATAACTCAACGACTCAAAGCTCAACTCGATCCGGCTCTGCTCAACTTGACTCCACACAACACAAATCGCCCAATATGAGTGAACGCAAAGTCCTGCAGAAATATTACCCCCCGGATTTCGATCCTTCGGCTCTTACACGCCGCCGTGGAAACAAGGATGCTGGGCCGCGTATACAGGCTGTGCGCATTGTAAGTTTCAATCTGATAGTTTAACAGTATTAATACTGACATTGGTATTAGATGGCACCATTCAGCATGCGATGTACAAGGTGCGGAACGTTTATTGTAAGTCCTCCCTCCCATCCGCTCAGACACACCTGAGAGCTCTATTTTACGAATTACAAGCTAACCAGAACGCAGTATCGGGGTAGAAAATTCAATTCTCGCAGTAATTACCCCTTTTTGAATGCGCTGGTTCATTTTACAGGCTAAATACTAACCATGACACAGAGGAGATTCGACCTGAGGAAAAGTACTTAAACATCAACGTTGTACGACTGAGCTTCCGTTGCACGGGATGCCCTGGCGAGATCATTATTCGCACAGACCCAAAGAACAACGATTATGCTGTAGTCAGTGGCGCTGTACGGAATAATGAGCCATGGCGCAATCGAGAGGCCGAGAACGAAGACGACGAGCAACGGCTAAACCGACTGGAGCGAGAGGAAGCAGAAGCCGAGGCCGAGGAAGAAAAGAATGCCATGGAAGAACTCGAGGCCAAAAACCTGGATGCACAGAGAGAAATGGCCGCCGCCGATGCATTAGACGAGATTCGACACCGAAACGCACGAATCAACCGATCCGAGAAAGAAGGCATCGACTTTGCCGATACTATAGTACGAACAGAAGACGAGGAAAGAGAGAAACAGGAGAAGGAAGATGAAGAGGCTGCTAAGAAGGCTTTCGCTGCCGCACGAGCTCAGATGGAGATGGACACCATAGTCGAGGACGAAGCACCTACCGTGCCAGAGCCTGTTACTTCTACTCCAGCTCCTAGTTTCAAGCGGGTTATTAAGAAGAAGAAAGACCATTCGGCAGCTTTGGGACTTAAAAAGAAGGCATAATCGGGTCAGGGAACGGATGGATCATGCACAAATGCTCAGTGTTGTATGACGATAATGATGGTAAATAATTAAGGGAGTTGGCGCAAATGAATAATGGCATTATATCAAGCTTCGAGTTTTCATTTACAAGTTGAAAGTTCGTTATTATCGAGTTATTGGATGTTCAACATTCACAATCGTTGATTCATGGGCGGTTTGTCACCAAAAGTCGCATGTGTATGTTGAAGGTGTTGATCATTTATCATTCCGCTAATTCAGTCGTAGCTAAGCTATATCTTGTTTCCTCCTCTGATGCTTGTGTACCCCTGGTCTCTCGCTAGTGTGTTGTACATTGGCTACTCTCGCAGCCTTGAAGAATCCCATGACCAGAAACGCCTTGCATGTCGTGTTTGTAAGGAAAATAGAACATTGTAAAAACAGGCCATGTTATCATATAAAAATGAACTTTTTTAGGCACCAGTACTCCGTAAATGTTGTTGCTTCATGAGTGTGCCCTGGCTGAGTGAGAGGAGGCTGGGTTGATGGACTTCGCCACCATTGACGTCGCATTTGATGTCATGTTAACCCAAGCCCCAACAGCCAAGGCTGAACGACAAAAAAAGAGAAGAAATCATCATGATAAAGTCTCTAATGAGATGATGTCGTTATTGTGTTGTTTGTCTCATATCCATGTTATGAGATTCTTATGAGTAGTTGGGGCTGGTGTGGCCGTTGGTCATGGAAGAGCGGGCGCGCTGAGCAGTAGCGTTGGTGGGAGGGGGGCTAGCGCCAGAAGCCTCCATCTGTCGCTTGGTGTGGTCGTGCATGAAGCGAGAGTAGCTTGAGAGGTTGGTGGGAGGAGGAGGAGACATGGACATGGAGGCGGAACCGTAGTCAGATCGAGCGGGCATGGTGAAGGTGTTTGTGTTGTTGTTGTTTGAGTGTATAAGTGGTTTGGTTGTAGAGTTGCAGGTAATCGACTTCTTATGTGAATGAGTCGAGTTGATAAAGATGAATTGATGGATAGATGGATAGGCTTGTGCTTAAACGCCGGCTTAAAGATGAAAAGGCTTGAAAGGGAGGCTGAAGGCTTGTTGTTGTGGTTGTTGTTTTGTTGTTTGTTGTGTTGGATGATGAGAATTGAATTCGAGGGGGATCTCAAGGTCTTATTATACCAGAAACTCTACAGCCCAAAACATAGCAGAGCAGAGGCTAGAGGAGAGGAGCGGAGCGGGCAAGGTACAGGCTCCAAACCATGGGATTAGCCTCCACCCCCAGGTCCCTTGAAAATGCAGTCAGAGTGGAGTGTTTGGTTGTGTAATGGGGGTGCGATAGTCCTTCTAGTGGGTGTGTGTGGTTTCGTAGCACATCATCGTCGTGGATGGACCCTTCTTTTTTTTCCTTTCCTTTCACTTTCTGGGCGGGTGTCATACCCGTGATGCTATCAGGAAGACACGAGACAAACCACAACTTTCCCCTCTTTTTCCTTTACAGAAGCTAGAGAAGACACCCAGAAACTGAGAAGGTAGAGAAAAAACCGGGGCTCAACAGTCCGTTCAGACCAATGCTATGCCATCATGGGCGACGGATCGGCAGAGATTGTCGTCGTCTAGCGCCTGCAAATGGCGTAGCTGGACGAGTCGAAACTGTTACGCAGACGGTACGTATCCTGTAAGCTTCGGAGAGATCGTCGGTAAATCCCTGCACTCTGACGCTGCATTTTTTTATTCGCTGAGACCAAATACAACCCCAGTTGTTCAGGGTCCTGCTCCTTCGCCACTTTTTTACGTGAGTGTGTGAAGCAACAAAGCTTGTGAGAGGCGAGGCTACGCTGACAATGAGATAATTACAGTACAACCGTTTACTGTATTCGTGCTTTTGCTCTTGCTGATCAACGGACCCCTGCACGCAATAGCTTAACTGCAATGGAATGGGAGCTCTCGACAAACAAAGAAAGACCCTGCTGATCCGGGCCCGGCATTGAAGTCATCTCGTGCATCATTTCTTTACTTTGGAGGTGGGCGATTGGAACTCCGGTCTTGAAGCTTGAGCCAAATAACGGGGCAATGATGCATGCGGGAGCATATCAAATGTTTTTTCTCATTATCATGCGTGGCCTGAGGTAAAGACAGATCCTCTTACGACAATATCCAAAAGTGGAAAGCTTTTTCGACAGGCTGAAGATTCAAAGGAGACCCCGAATTACAGAGTTTACCGCAACTGCCTGTCGGCGCCCGCTAATGGTTTCAGAAATCCATTCAATGATTAATGACTTTTTTCAGCTCCGAGACCATGAGACCTGCAGTAGGGGACCACGAGGAGCTTTTGCTGTGTACGGTACAGCATTACCTCTAAGCTCAAGCGGGTCACGCGGCTGTTTGGGAAAGCAAAACGGTTCGTCGAGGTTCTGGGCCTTTTGGGCCCAAGACGCGGCCTGACGACCCTTGAGAGACTTTGCGAAAGAGGGGACAGGGATTGTCCGAGACATTTCGATATGAGGAGGGATCATCGTTGCATCTCTCGGGGTGGCATTCTTCCGTCCTTTTAGGCCACTTAGAGCCCATTTGGCGTCGGGCGGGTTTACGTAGCAAATTAGCCCAAAGATCAGAGAGCGGGATTACTGCAAACTGACGAATGCCCCAAATTTCGACATTTTAAGGTGCAGAATCTTTGCTGAGATCTCGAGGTCGACAATTGTTGGCGTATATCGAGAGCCACAAGTTTCAGATTTCATTGGATTTCGTATTAGACAATATTCTCTTGCGGCTCAAATGTCGCATCAGCGTGGGGATGAATTCCGATATACTTCTCGGGAGGGCGCACATCACTGGACCCATCCAAGGTGAACCCAGCCTAGGTGAGGGGATTTCGGCACCGACACTATGGAATTGTTGCAGGATTCCCATGGCTCCGAACCTAAATCCCAGTCTTGGCGAGTAATTTCCCATCCTTGGCCAAGCCTAGCACCCATGGTTCACGCTCACTCCGAAATCTTGTCAACGCACTGATCTGAACTGCACTGGGAAAACAGAGTTTGAGTAGCGAGGCTATTCCCACTTTCCTCATATCCATATCTTCGGTGAGTGCTACACCGAATCTATTCTATCGAGAAAGACCCTGAATGTTCAAGGATGGCAAAAAAATGCGACCCAGAATGAACTCATTCCCTGACGTCGAGGGATGCTGCATGTATGTAGCCCTCGGGGTAGATTTCCGCCTCCGTACTGTACTGTCAGTATGTACACACTTATGTCACAAACAATAACAAAACAAACGCCACGAAAACGGGACTATCTACCTGCCTAATCTCGTGTAGAAACGGAAAGAAATGAACGAACAATGGCAATTACGTCGAGTTCTCATGTCATCTCACCCACAGTGTCCAATTATTCATTCTATAATGGCAGGCAATGAAAGTTGCTGTGCCACTCAGCGAGTAAGAATTGGGAAATGGTAGTCGAGACTCAAGTGGGCCAATGACGGCATTCATGGGTCTCTGCTAAGGAGTGAGAGCGCCAATGAGGTCACTTCATCCGCCACGCTAACAGAAGATCCCCACTGCTCAGTTTTGCTGATGTCATTTTTCTTTTTCAGGGGGGTTTTACAGGGCTCTCACTGAGGGAAACGGACCTAGGCTGTCTCTGTGACGGACGGGAGAGGCAGACACAAGATGGATGCTACCTCACCGTGCACCGTCATATCTCGCCTCACTTCACAGTTCACACACACACACACACTCACCACCGTTTTGATGCTGCACGTCAAAGGAGAAAGCAAAAGAGCAAGGGGATGGATGAAAATCGTCATGAGCAGGCCTCTTGCAGACGGATAGCACATCCCTGAATCCACAAGGCTACTGTAACATACAACCGTCGACATTCCATCTGCGTCATTGTATTGGCCAAACAGGCAAACCACAGACGGGGAGGCTAGCACAAACCCTGCCTTCTCTATCGACTCTCCTGACTCTCAGACTCACTCTCTATCTTCAGAGCTGTCATCGGTGACAGACGTCAAAAACTCACTTACAGTAGAGCCTCATCCGTGTGCCCCACAAGCTTGTCTTTCTCGTAAAGTGCTGGGTGGTTCCCCAAACGGTTCCTAGCTTGGGATTTCTAGCCAAACAGAGGCCCGTGATCTCGAGGTCTGGTCGACATTCTCCTCATCTCAGCCCTTCTGAGGAAAAGAACCCCTTGCAGCACCATGCGAGCTGATACTCGAAAAGGTATGATGCATCCACTGTCAGTTTGTCAAGACTTGAAGCATCTCGCCTCCCGTCCAAGATCAGCCGTCGTGACACGTGATGACGACACTGTTCCTTCCAACTCGGTTTGTCTATGCGAAAATCACCAATGCCACCTACGAAACAGCCTCAACAGCAGCAAACCTCACCTTCTGAGTCTGGCTAATCGTTCTAGATCCCGCCCCATCTACGTGCGTTTGTGCCTGTTGTTTCTTTCTCTGCTTTTCCCTGCCTTCTCGACAGGGCCCCCCTACTGCAAAAACACTCCGGTCTAATGCCCCATCCCGTTCAACTCTATCCTTGCTTCTGGTGTTTGTTTTGACGTCGTTCCAGAAAGATGACATAAGGTTCCTCTATCGAGAGGATCCGCACCTCCTAAAAAGCTTGATCAGTTCTCTACTTTAGCTACGCAATCAAAAATAGCGATGATTTAATACCAAACGCTCATCTTACCCCCAGGGGAGGTTTTGCTGACCGTAGCAAGCAACGGTGGAGGGTTGCCTTCGCGGCGAAATTTGCATCATATTACAGCACCTCTCAGGGATATGACGTTTGAGCCGTACCACCACCCCATGGGCCCTGGTATGGTATTCGACAGCCCAGCCTTTCAGCCTTTTCCTTTTTGCTCTGCTCATGACGGTAGATGGATGCCATGCATGTCACCGTGGTTGCATGGTGTCTAGACTCGGACACATTTTCTCGCCGTGGAGGTTGTCTTCGCCAGCTGAGATGAAACCGAGGTGTGTTTTGTCATCGAGGTAGCCTTCCTAGGCTGGTCAGCAACCAAGAAGCTATCTATCGTCACCGTCTCCATCTTTATCAAGCTTGATCTCGATAACGGTTTCTTCACTGGACTCTTGCTTCTAATTCTTCATCGAGATGCCATGATTCAACTAGGTACAGTACCGTATTGGTGACGCTGCAGGGTATGATAGGTAAACGGTTCCAAATCGAGATCGACGTACGTCAACGTCTAGAAACGGAGTGATTGACATAGGGGTGATAATAAACGGAAAGAATCTCGATGAAGACCTTCTAAATAGAGATTCTGGGCATTATCAACATTCATCATAGCCCACAATAACTCATCATGGCGATGGAGTGGACAAAGCGTCGTCAGGCCAAGCATGGAGACATGACGATTGAAATTCGTGATTCAGAGAGTTATGACGATGTGGTATCTTGTCTTTTGACGATTCTACTGAGTACCGCTATTCGACTTGACTGTAGGCTTCTTCGAGCTTTGGCAATGAAGGGTCGGTTACCATTGTTGTTGCTGTTTCTTCAACTTGTTCGATTCTTGAAGATCGCGAGAAAGTAAAGAGCCTAGGGGCCAATAAGGAATGTCTGACAGGTCCTTATGAGATGGCAAGTCACATGACATCAATTAATACTTTATGACTGTCTGTCAAGCCCATGTCTGATATGCAGATAGTAATAATTTCATCGATCGTATTTATTGTTCTGGATAGGTGTCTGATATGTTGCATCATAAATGGAGATATGGTGTCGTGTCACCTAACCTATAGCACAACCAAGGACTGTGACTTATCAAGCTCAAGAACTCGTATGTGAGACTTCAAGAACATGAGGGAAGTCAGGCGTTACAGTCATCACTTGCAATAATCCTTTTGACGTTGGCACGCATACTTATTACTTAGTAAGTGTTGTTGTAGAAAAGTATATTGAATTAAAGTCGTTGGCTTGAGGTGGGCCCTTTCTCGCCAGCGTTACCACACTTGGTGTCGACTCTTCTTGGCTCAGCCATTTATTGGTCGGAGCTGTTGACAAACCTTCAGCTCAAGGTTATTAGTGATTTCTCATCAGGGATTTCTTGGAGGGATTCTTGTAAGTCGCCGTTGTTTGACAATGAGAGACGAGACTACTATGTACGTAGGCGAATTATGTACATTTACATTAGTTCCTTCTCATATTTTGCGCACCCAGCCTACGTCGATTATTTTGCACTCCGAGAGAACACTAGAAAGAAATTTTGTAACCCCCCAGTCGTTGAGGAATGCGAGTGAATACTTAGTGTGACGGCGACATTGCGAGCTTTGGCTGCAGGATGGCATATGAGTGTGAATACGACTGCGGAGTTTGTGCTTACTGTGATGCAGCACATTTCATCTGAACAGCCTCAGTATAATGACTGCACATAATCGAAATTAAACTTGAAACAACCTGGAGATATGTCGGTAATCGAGAAAGCAAGCATTGCGACAACTTGCAGGCCGGCAGTCATCTTAGTTCCTGGCCAATTCCTCAAGTTCTTACAAAGCCCGCCGCGAAGCCACAGCGGAGCTCGGAGAGACCTCTGCCAAAAGTATCCGAAGCCCGCGCGAAGGGTCGATATTCAGTGAGCGTTAAGAAACATGATTGGTCAGTCTTGGAATCATACTCTAAAATTCGCCGCTAAATGATGCCGCGCGCGGTTCACCACCTAATCTCACCTTTATCGTGTAAGCTCAAATATGCACCAGCTGAGAAATCCCATCGCAGAGTCGAACTTTGCCAGGCTAGCTTAGCTTGAATGCGCGGTGTGAGAGTCTCGGAATGGGAAGTTTGTAATTTGCTGAGGAAGCAAAATTCAAGGGATGGATGGAGTGTTTGAATTCTGTATATAGAGCTTGTTGGGTCTTGCTTTGGATCAAGAATCTGTCTCGAATCATCACAACAATATCCAGCAATTAATTGAACATTCAATTACATCTTCACATATTACGACAGCGACAATAATATATACTCACTTGAAACATATTCAGATATTCCCAAACTCAACTCACAATGTCCAACATCAGAACCATCGTGGTGCTAGGCGCAGGCCCAGCTGCCATGCCCATCATCCGCCAAACAATGGTCAACCAAGTTCTCAAGCGCAAAGACCTCAAGATGGTCGTCGTATCTCCCAACACTCACTTTCACTGGCCCGTCGCAATGCCTCGAGTAGTTGTTCCCGGCCAAGTACCCGATGACAAGGCTCTCGTCCCCCTTGAACCTACTTTCGCGGAATATCCCTCCGATAAGTTTGAGTGGATTCAGGGCAAGGCCGTTGCCCTCGACACTTCTTCCAATCTCGTCAGCGTTGAGCTGAATGACACTTCTGCTGTTCGAGAAGTGAACTACCACACTCTTGTCATTGCTACTGGCTCACGAACTAAAGACGGTATGGTGTGGAAGGGTATTGGCTCCACGCAAGAGGCCAAGTCTAAGTTGCACGATGTGCAAGACCAAATCAGCAAGGCCAAGACTATCGTTGTTTCGGGCGGTGGTATGACTGGCTCTGAAACAGCTGGTGAACTTGGCTTCGAATATTCTCAGCACGGAAAGAAAGAGGTCATCTTCATCTACTCGGGTGATCTGCCCCTTTCTCCTCCAGCCACCGAGTCAGTTCGCAAGTCTGTTGTTAGGGAACTCGAGAATCTCAAAGTCAAGAACATGCCCAACACAAAGGTCATCAGCGCAACACCCACGCCTGGATCATCGGACATTGTTATCGAAGTCCGCTCTTCCGACGGCAAAACCAAGAAGATTACCGCGCAGGCCTATCTTCCTGCAACAGGAATCGTCCCCAACACCGAGTTCGTCCCTAAGACACTCCTCGACAGCAACGGATTCATCAAGCAGACCACCCGTCTTCAGGCCGAAGGGCACAAGAACATCTTTGTTGCCGGCGATGCGGGCAACCTCGAGAACTCACAGATTGCGATGGCGGAGAACCAGTCTATATACCTCTTCAAGGCTCTCCCCAAGTATCTCGATGGTGAAGACGTCCCAGAGTATACCCCTGGCAGTAAGCCCATGTTCGGTGTAACGCTTGGACGAAGCAGAGCAACGGGTCAGCTTGGTACTTGGAAGTTGCCCAGCATCATGATCTGGTTCGGTAAGGGACGTACTATGGGAACTGATAAGTCTGAGGGATGGGCAGCTGGAAAGAGAACCATCATGCATACATTCGAGAAGTAGTTGGCTTGCGGGTTATGGGTTTATAGGTGTTTGGCTTACGGTTGGTAGCGAAAGGATTCCCTTGTGTTTTATAGACTATAGATTTCGTTAATGGTTAATCGCATTCTCGTTAAAATAAACAAATCGAAAACAATAATCTGAGGCTACAAGTCCGCTCTTCGAATATGTCACTTTGACTGCATATTATCGGTCAAGTTTAGTTTCTTGTGCAACAAATGCACTTGCAATGCAACCCTCAATACTCAACAATGCCATTCGGGTTCCGATTAAAGTCAATATTAAATGGAAAACATAGTGACGTGAAACAGTCTGCAGGTTATCGTGTTGAGTAAATAAGATGATTTATTACTTAGTCGTAATTAATAGCAATGTAACCTTAGCAATCCAGCTCGGTCTTGTACTACACTACTTATCCTATCGGACAAGGGAAAGTAAGAAAGTCCGATCCTTGAAGGATCAATATGATCACCAATTAGACAAGTCATCACTCGCTCATTCCCAAAATATCACACTCTTAGTTCCAGACCATCGCATCAAATATTCTGTCCAGTCGCAAGCTTAAAACAGGCCAGTCAACATGTCGTTTTTACTAAATATACTTCGTGACAAGTTCACTACAATACCACCTCAAGAAAAAGACTGCACAGGCAAGACGTTCGTCGTCACAGGAGGAAACGGAGGTATTGTGGCATCTGAAAACCTACTGTCTTCTCTTACTGAAATTATTTTCTCTAGGCCTTGGGTTTGAAACAGTTCGACAGCTGACAAAACTCAATGCTGCCAAAGTGATCCTAGCATGCCGAAGCATCGAAAAAGGCGAACAGGCTAAGAAAGACATTGAGGAGACGACTGGAAAACATGATATTATTCAAGTTTGGCAGTTGGACCTCGCCTCGCATGACAGCGTCCGAGAATTTGCAACTCAGGTCAACAAACTAGAGCGAGTCGATGCCTTGATTAACAACGCAAGTCTTCTGACCTTTAAGCGTGCAACTATAGAAGGGCATGAGTCAATGTTGACTGTCAATGTCATATCCACGGCTCTTCTTACGCTTCTTGTCTTACCTACTTTAAGACAAACATCGACAAAGTTTAATAGTGTTCCTCATATTGTCATTGTCTCTTCTGATGCATCTTTTGAAGTAAGTCCCTTGCACCTGTCGATCATATTCAAGACTCACAAAGTATTAGGGCCGTCTACCAGTAAAAGATCCAAACATCTTCGAGGCTCTTGATGCTCAAACCAGCGTTCTCGAGCACTACAACAAGACCAAGCTCTTACAAGCCATGTTCATGTCCCAACTCTCCAAAGCAGTAGACACTTCTGGAAAGGGACATGTAATAACAAACGCCGTGAATCCGGGGCTATGCAGTACACAGCTCTTCAGAGACGTACCGTTTCCGTTCTCTCTGATCTCCTCAGCCATTATAGCACTTTTCGGACGTACGCCAGAGGTGGGATCTCGAGCGTTGCTTGCTGGAGCGTTTGCAGGTGAGGATCTGCACGGGAAGTTTATGTTTAATGGCGAGGAACATGCGTTTCCAAAGTGCATGCAGGAAGAGGAGGGTGATAAATTGATTGAGCGGGGGTGGAAGGAGCTTATGGAATTGCTGGAGGGAATTGAGCCTGGGGTAACCAACAACATTTAGGGTACCAAGGTAAGGACTGCGTATATCCGGGTTGTTATACAAGACACTATTGTATTTATATCTTACTGAGAGTTCCCTCTCGAGACACCGAAGGTTATGATGTAGCGATGAGAGTCTGCCTGGTGCTGTAATGAGCGTGACTTGCAGGCACTAGAAAGAATAATGGTCACCTAGTTATCGAGGCAATTTCAGTCTGAAAGGTCACTACAAACCTAGTCAGTGGAAGTACTCTAAATCGACCGTTTATAGTTAATTGCGTAACTCTGATAACTTATAGTTTGTGTCCAAGTTGAAACTCCGCCATTACTTCTGTCATAGCGGAATTGATCCGCACTCCAATTAAAGGTCCCACCAGTTTTGGGCCTTTCACCACCCAGCCGACACTCATAGGCATGCGCGATAGCTCAAGTTTAGCATCTGCATAAGTTATGCGCCCATGCTTCAATCACGGCTCTATGCTTTAATATATGCTTTCTTGGATCCCTCAACCCTCAAGCATCTATAGAGAAAATTATATAAACAAACGCCCTCTACAAGGGAGTGCTCTATGGACGCGATTCAGAGCTCCTTTGTCTAGGTATCCTTAATCTATCTCGCGACACCGACCACCATCCTCTTCCTCTCGACGATCAGCATAGAACCTCCCTCGCTATGGAGAACCCTGCGGCAGCTGGAGATGCCATGCGCGCGGCGATTGAATACTGGCGTCAATTCGTCGCACGCTGTGTCTCCGAACGACTCGAGACAGACAAATTCGAAGCCTACGTCAAGATCGTCCACGAACAGCATCCTCTACCTCCCGCCCTTGTCGCCGACTTCTTTCTTCGTCCTCAACCGTCAGACGATAGCAGTCTTGATCCTCGAATACCCCCATACCTCCAAGTTCTCACGAAATTGGGCTATGTTGATACTCCCTCAATACTAACGGCCTTGTACAAATACTCGTCTTCCCATACGCATGCAGAGGCGCAAAAACAACAGCTACAAGCAAACTCCGAAGAAGGAAAGGGAAAGGGAAAAGAAGGGGAAGACGAAAAGGACAAGGATAAAGAGAAGGAGAATGCGCAGCCCAAAAAGAACATCACTCGGTGGAAGAGCTCTTACTGGGCGGAAGAGGTCCTCTTCTATAGGCTTACCAAGGCTGTAGTAGAAGGCAGAGCGATACAAGATTCCAGGACGGCTTTGGAGGTTGCCATGATAATCTCAAAGTTTATGGAGCTATTCACCAACGCATTACCTGCAAACGCTTTTGCTGCTGATATGCTCGAGCAGCAGTTTCCCAGTGGCCAATTGAGAGACGACATGGAGTCATCTCGAGCGGCTCTGGTCGCATTGCTTTTGCGCTTGTGCGAGAATAACATCCTCGTCAGCGCTATTGGCAAACCTTTTGCTAAGAGTACTGAACCCGACGCCATCTCTTATAGCCAGTTATGCTAATTAGTTATAGACGTCCGAAAAGCCCTATCCACAAGCCTGGCAAGCTTCTTACCAGCATTGCAGCTTGTACCGGAGATCGCTGACAAGCTCGAACTGTTCCGCACTGAGATTCTTGCTAGCTCCGAACCTGCAGATAAGAAGAAGCAGGTTGCTAATGCCGCCATGGATGAGCTTCTTGATTCTACTGTTGGCCTGGAGAACTTTGTTGTGACACCCATTACTGTCAGCAATACCCGAGCAGGACTATATATCTACTTGAACGCTGCGGTAAGTGTGCTAATATCATACGCTGCATCATATACTAACTGGTTCAGCTTATTGGACGCCCCATCTTGGATGATCATGCTCTCTTCTCCTACATGAGCAACAAGTATGGAGCTGACATCCAGTCAAGTGCTATTGATCTCATCTTGGCATCGTTCGATATTCTAGCCAATGCTGTATTTCGTAACGAAGGGCAGAAGGACGCTCACCTTCTGCGCTCATTCTTGATCAACAAGCTCCCATTACTCCTATATCAGCTTCTGCCGCCTGGCTTCTCAGGCACATCAGCCGAATTTTGCATTACAGAAGCGCTGACTCACGTGGATACCAGTCTGTTTCCCACAGCCTCGCTTATGTTTGATGAGTCTAGAAATAACAATCCCTATACTGAAAGTATCAGAGAGGAATTCTGCGCCGCCTGTGTCCTCCATGGACTTGTTCAAAGGGAGCATGTCGAGAGGATCCTGGGCGAGATCTCACTTTCATACGAGCCATCTCTACAGAAGCACTCTAAGGATAAGCTCGTACAAGACTGTTTGTCCGATACAGACAAGATTCAAGGTTTGGTGCGGGAGCTCGATAAGATGGACGGCAATGTTGGCGCTGTTTGCCAAGCACTTGTCGAGGTAAGCAATCTGAAGTTCTCACAAGTGCTATGTCTAATGGAATACAGGTGCTGCGACAATCATGCCATAGCAAAGAGACCATGTCTCTGAAACTGCTCTGTAGTCAGCTGGCAGCAAAGCCTCAGTCGTTGGACATTATTCTCTTGTTTGAGAAGCTGCCCAGCATAATCGAGCCCCTATGTCAACTACTCGACAACTGGCGATATGAGGAAGATCAAGGAGAATATCAGCCCGTGTATGAGGAGTTTGGGGCAATTCTGCTCTTGGTATTCGCTTTCACTTACCGGTACAACCTGAACGCAGTGGACATTGGCATCACGAACCCAGACTCATGGGTAGCCAAGATCATTGGTCGGGGACATATCGGACGACAAGGGGATGAGCTTACTCAACGGGAGAATGAGCATATCAACGGTTGGGTCCATGGTCTTTTTGACACGGAGGCTGGTGGTCTCGGCGATGAGTTGATGTCTTCCTGCCCGCCACAGGAGTTCTATCTGGTTGTGGCACCCCTATTCCAAAGTATTGTGGTTGCTTATACACATGGTTATTTGAATGACGAAAGCCTTAAGGGAGGCATAGAATGTAGGTTCTCTGCCTTCAAATACGCAGGCATTTGCTAACGTAGGCAGACCTCGTGGATACTTTCTTGCTGCCGTCTCTTGTTCCAGCAATCCGGTTTCTGGCGGATTATCTTTGGATCGACCAAAAGGAACAGAAATCCATCATCAAGATTCTGCAACTTATCCTCCTCCCGAGTTCTATCTCTGGGGAGGCAAGCACAATGCTATCATCAGTGAAGAATCTTATCGCGAAGCCTCTGGAGCATGCTCTACGAACATATCAGCGTCGGGATCCCAAGAACCAGGACATTGAGCCCCTTCTACGAACTCTCAAGGAGAGTATTCCTCTATCACGCCGAACCGGAGGTACAGACCTCAATGAGCTGGAGTCATGGACGGCCACTCCTCCAAGCGGATTATCTAGTGCTGTCAAACTCACAATTCAGGGCCTGGTTCACTGGAGTATCAATCCTGCGATGAACAGCATGCCAACTTCCTATACTCATCGGCAAATACTGGCCGGACTCAAGATACTGGGACCTAAGCGACTGTTGCACGTGATCTTGGAGGAATTAAGACAGCATACAGCAGCCGGAAGCGCCAATATCATATACGACGTGGCTACATCATTGGTTTGCGCGCCTGACGCTGTGAAAGATGCCCCTGTAGGGGGCATGCTCGACGCAGACGGCAACATGCTCTCGCCTGTTCAGCGACAGCGTACTCTCCGAGATCTTCTCAAGGTGGAAGTCGAAGGCTGCAGGAAGCTTCAGAAGGAAGATCCTGTGCTCGCCGAGCACGTGGTACGTCTACACCGCCGTGTTGAGGCGCAGATGATCATCCCTCAGCCGCAAGGAATGCTTCAGACAGCCGATATGTCACTCAACCTTGCCGATGAGACTGCTGCCCTCGGAGACGCCATGGCTGCTGCGGCTTCGGGAGTTCAGGGAGACAACATGTCGGTAGACAACCTGGCTCTCGATGTTAGTATGGGAGGTGTGCCGTCTGATATGGGACTCGGATCAGCTAATGATGGTGGAAATTTGGATCCCTCAGGTGATGCCGCCATGTTTGAAGGGTTCGAAACGCAGGAAATGGATAATTTTGATTGGGATATAGGAAACACGTTTTAGACTGATGAATGGGGCCAAGCAAGATTGGAGGCGCTTTGAATCACGGATTATACGGCGTCTGGTTATACGGGTACAAGGATAAACACGTGTTTTTTCAATAAAGTGTTTTACTGGTGATAGGTCGTCTTGTGCTCATCGATGGAAGATAGCACGACACTAGGATATCTTCCAGATTCAAGTGCTCTGGCATCTTGAGTTGCAGTAACGGGGAGTCTTCAACAAGCGCTAAGACGCCTCTGATGTATGACAACCACGCCGTGTGTCCTACATCTTTTCAAATTGCAGTGACCCTTGCATCAAGCGTTCTAGCAGCATTGGTACTGTGGTCTAGTTGGTTATGACATCTCGTTAACACCGAGAAGGTCCCCGGTTCGAGCCCGGGCAGAACCTCATTTTTTTGCTAGTTGGGCGTCTCTGTATGGTCTATAAAGACACAAGGGATGGTGTTTGGTGATGCTGATTGTACAGTTACTTGAAGACGGGTTGATGACAGCGGTTAAAGTGAATGCAGATGCTGTGACAAACTAAAGAGGTATACAAGTGAAACGTTTCACATACTATTACTTGAATGTTCTCTTCAAGTCACTTTTGAAACAGAATATCCCAGCCTTTAGAAACAATTTCTGGAACCACTATATTTTAAGCTGGCCCTGGGGTCATAGTATGCTCGATTCTTTTAGCACAGGAGATAAAAAACGTAGCCACTTTATTGAGCTTAAATACGGACTTGGGCTTTTTACTTCTGGCATTTCAAGCTTTAGTCTCGAGTTTTTCTGCCACCCCTACCCGGCAGCATTGAGATCAGACCCTGCATTTTGCAACCCGGCCCGTTCTTTGATGAGGACAGACACAAATGACCACCATTATGATAATTACCATATACTGCAAAAAGAAAGAACAATCAGTCGTGTCACTCGACCACGCCAGGAGTCGAACCTGGAATCTCTAGAGTTTTGGAGTTCCCGAATCGCTTCGAAAGCCGAAATCTAGCGCCTTAGCCATTAGGCCACGCGGCCTGATCTTGTGTATGTCTGATGGGGTCTTGTTTCGGCCTCCAAGCCGTTCCTGTGGATCGTCTAGCGTCTAGCGAGTCTAGTGCTGTTGCTGGGTGCTAGACTAGGTAGTCTCTTATACACACCTTTTACAGCCAAGGGTTGGTCTTAAAAAGACAAGTTGAGTTCAAGTCTGGAAAATCTGCCTCGTTTCCGGATCACGCGGCGCTTTCTTACATCGGGCGAGATGAGGCGCAGGTATAGTGGTATGGATGTGATGCCTCTTCTTTGGTGGCTGAGCAAGAAGAGACTCGTATCTGCTGTAGGTGAGACGAATTTAGGACCTTCATCTGTATTCAGTGCCTGTTGTAGTTGCTATGGGTTTGTCGCTTCTCTGAAAGGAACATGGCAAGACTACCCTTATAGAAGTAGCGAATCAAACTCGGTGCTTCTGAACCACCTATATTTATATCATGTAGGTCCAGTTTTTTGATCACGGAAGCCTAGGGAAAGGCCCATCTGAAAAAGCTCATTATACTCTATTCGGCTCTAATGTTCGAAGAGAGTCGTAAGGCTGTTTGGCTTGGACCGAGTCAGCTGGTATGAAAACGCCCGACTAAGCTGCGAGGTACGATGTCACGATAGATGCAATGCCCTTAGTTATCCCCGTGCTTCTCTCGGGCTGATTTTACCCTAGTGTGCATTCAGATATAATCCCATCTCGCTCTCAAGCAATATGGAAGTTCTGCTATCGGTAACTCGTCTCAACTACACACAATGTCTCCAAAAGATCTTTTCACAAAATACTTAAGCTCTCAACGGAAAAAGAAACAAGAACAAGCCAACAAGTCCAAACCTGCACCAGCACCTGTCAATTTCACTACAAAAAGCATACCAGATGTTGTGGAACAACTACAAAGAAGACCTGTGACTAGACCCAGCTCTACCAATCCCCAGCCTGTCTATGACGGAGGAAGCTACCTCGTTGGAAACATCTACGGAGGGTCTTCGGGTACTGGAACCCATCATGGCACTGGCCACAAGGATGGGGGCCATTGGGGCTGGTCAGGTGCAGAAGATGGAGCAGGTGGTGGACATCATGATACTGGAGGTAGCAGTGGAGGATGTAGCAGTAGTGATGGAGGAGGAGGAAGCGGAGGAGGTGACAGCGGCGGCAGTGGAGGTGGATGTGGTGGAGGAGGTGATTGAGAAGTCTGAATTATCCTCAATTTTGTCCATTTAGAATACCATAGCTCATGATATTAGCATGTGTCAATAATAATAGACTGTATGTTTTGATGCTCTGGCCTCAGCTTCTTCCTTAGTCTCAAACTCAGATCTGGTTTCTGACCCACGCGGTCTTGACGACAACTCAAGCGTTACCAGTGACTTGAGTACGCTCGACTTCGAGCACGACTTCTAGAATGATCTCCTTGAAGCAATCTTGAACATCGAGTCAACCGGGAAGTTTGCCTTCTGGTCAAAAGTCCAAACTCCTCTCGACTTCAGCGTCTCCGTGGAAGGAGTTGGAAATATCACAGTACCCCTTTCTGAAGCTCAAGCCCGTCAAATCATCGCCAAAGCACGTCAGGCTCCATATGGGAAAGGGAGTGACACTTTTGTCGACATTTCTGTGCGAAATACTTGGGAACTTGATCCTTCTCAGTTCACCATAAACTCGCCAGAATGGAATGACTATCTGCTTGAGATATGCGAGGAAGTTCGCATTTTGGGAAGTTTGGCAGCTTTAGACTTGAGCCAGACTTGAGCCATTGTTGCAGTGAGTCACATCAGGAATCTAAACCATACCAAGTTCTCTTTCATATTTACATAAATTGACATGACGACAACTTTTACCTCACTTCTCAAATCCTGCTACTCACCGTACAGACATTCACCATGAGCCTGAAAATTCGCGCAAGATGCCATCCTGGGCCAGCGCCCACACGAAGAGCCCAAAGCTCTGAACCATCTCAGCCAACCCCAAGCTCAGCCGGCAAGATTATCGTCCTGAACGGGTTTCCAGGCACAGGAAAGCTCACGATCCTGAAAAGTCTTCAGGGATACCTCGCTACCGAAAGAACCTGTCTTCTAGACAACCATCTCCTCATCGACCCCGTAGCCGCAATCATACCAGATCGAAGTGAAAGACACCATGAACTACGCCGCTTGATCCTGGCCCCCATCTTTGAAGAACTGGCACATCGGGCTAAGCAAGGCGACACTATCCTTATGACAGCCTGTCTTGCAGCAGATTGTACAAAGGATGAAGCCGTTTTTCAAGAACACCTCGACGTTGCGCGCAAAGCACAAGTTCCAATTTATTGGGTTAATGTATACTGCACATGCAGTGTATTAGAGCAACGATTATCATCACCTGAGCGTCAACATGGAAGTAAAACAAAGCTTACTGATATGAATGCTCTCTGGGAGATACTAGAGAAGAATCGGCTTCTTGATCCTCTCGATCTTGGTGATGCAGGTTCGAGTCTGGTCTCTCATAGCCTGGATGTGAGTGGCGAGTTGAAGGATTCTGTCAAGGGTCTCCTGAGCATGATTACAAGCACCTCGAAACTATGATAGAAGATAATTTAAATTCACGTGTAAAGCATAATGCATGCCATAGAAAAAAGAATGCCAAGGGAGTATTATTTTGTGTTGTGTCAAAACAGCCTTCTGTCTAAAGACCTTAATGTGTTCTGTGAACAAGATAAAGCATTAGAGCCCTCATCGTATTAACCCCAAAACTTATGGGAGCATGAAGGGCACTCGAGAATCTTGCTGGTAACCCCATCACACAAAAATGGAATTAAATCGGCCGCAAAGTCGGCAGTCTTCCTGAGAAGTTCACAGAAGCCGTCGCGTCCAAGTAGTGTTTCAATATTCTTTCGAGCAGTCTCCACGGCCAAGTCACGAAGTCCTCTATCCTCTACGGGCGTAGAATCGTAGACCACACTGACGGCAATTGGGAACTCGTCCATGCTCCAGCCGGCAGCAACAGCGGTGGCGAAATTCTCTTTGGAATAAGCCTTGAGAGCGGGTATATCGTATTTGTCGGCGATCTGATAGACTTGCGCATCGAATACCATGGAAGAAGTACCGCATGTATTGCTGTAGTTAAACGAATACATGAATGATAACATCGCTTCTACAACGCCCGGGTCGAAGTCCTGGATTTCAATCTTTCTATCAGAAGTTTCCTTCCAAGTTGTCAATTAATCAGCTGGTATGTAGTTTGGGAACGGTCATACCTTCCAATTGCCGTTCAACTCTTTGGCAAAGCACTTCGAGTGAGCGGATAAGACCACCCTGTGAACCTTGAAATCTTGGCCATCGCAGGTGACCAAAGCATCAGACAAGTCACCAGCACGGTAGTACCTACATGTCTTGTCAATAGATACCCCAGCAAGACTATATGTCCCAGCATTTACTCGGTCAATGATTGAAGGAACCCCTCGAAACCTTGAGTTGTCATTGTGACTTTGGGGGCTTCGACCTCCATAACAGTTCGATAGGGTTCTGGTGGTGATAAAAGAGGGCTGGGTGCAGATTCCTTTCTCTTTTTATGCTTCATTCCCCTTCTTCATAGACTGAGAGGGTTGTGGAAAATGGTGCTCACGGCGAGGATGACAGTGAGCTCAGCAATTTATATGAATGATCACGTACAGAGCCCTTGTGTTGGTCTCGTGATCGGTGCGACTCTCATCTCGAGTTGTAAATGCTTCCAGCCGAAGGGCTGGATAGTATGGTCGGCCTCCTGCAGCATCAATGAATCATGGCCAGCATCACTTATACGAGGCAAACATGGGTATGTTTTGACAAGGTGATCTATATAATCCACATCTTCTTAAAAACGAGTACATACGACCAAAGGTAGTGGAAAATACGGGATCCCGTCCGCTCTCCCATAGTCAAGCCACTAACCGGCGGATTAGTAGTTGGGTCGGTGACGACCAGCGAATCCCCGCTGTTGTATGTTTTTTCTTTTGGTGTTTTGAGCAATTTTGTTTTGTCGCTCAGTACGCAGAGAATAAAATGCCAAACTGGTTTGACTTTCAGTCTTAAAGTTAACATCCAAGATTGAAGGCAACTCTCTTTTTGTAGTCGAGTGCAAAAAGTATGGCAAATCTATTCTGTCAATATCTCTATAAGTCACATTCAGAAACCTCACAAGCACATACGACCATACCTATCAGAGAACTCGGGATCCCGTCCGCTCTCCCATAGATAAGCTGATAAGGGGCGAATTAGTAGTTGG
>JAAVUD010000032.1:0-26354 GCA_014898915.1 Fusarium chlamydosporum | reverse complement strand
GATAATAGTAAGCTATAGAAAAAAAAATAACTAATTAGGCTTTAATAAGAAGAATAATTTCTAGGAGTATAATAAAAAGTCAGTTGAAATATAAGATATTTAAATAGAACTAATAGCTAACTAACTAGTTATGTAATAATATAAGGGATACCAGTAAGTTGAAACCCCCTACTGGTAAGCTTTGGTACCTCCCTAGGCTTGCCAGTATTATAAGGACAAGGTTTTCCATCTCGAAGAATAGGAATGCCTCCCACGTGCATGGCATTGGGCCAGTGAGTTGTACTCTGCAATGTCTCAAACGCACCCTTCTTCCTAATCAGATCTTCTTGCGTAGCGTCTGCAGCGGGCATATAGCAAGTATATGTGCAGAAACGAGGCATAGTACCCTGAGGGCTAACGTTGTAATGAGGGGTGCGACTGTCCCAGACGAGAAGATCGCCAGGCTCCGCGTTGATTTTGACCCATTCACAACCCTTATTCGCCAACCATTCCATACCCTCCTCAGTAAAGCCATACCACTCTTTAGTCCAGGCCCAAATCCTATTCTCCTCATTCTTAAAGTCCTCATGGAACTCCTCACTAAGCATATGAGCTCCCTTGCAAACAATAAGGCCGCCATCGTTGTCGCCATTGGGGAGGATGTTGACAAGTCCTTGCAAGCATCGGAAGCCTGGTTTCTCGGGGTCTTGATCTTGGTGGGGCCAGGGCTTGTTCGCCTTGACATCTTTACGACCTGGGAAGGAGGTATTGATGGCGTCAAAGGACACAATAAGGTCTTTTGTGTCGTAGACGCGCTCAAAGGCCTCTACGACGCCAGGCTCTTGGCGGATGGCCCACGCGAAGTTTTCGTGAGCAACACCATAGCCAATTATCATGCCCTTTTCGGTGATGACGGGTAGAGTCTCGTTCTTAACGGTACTGGGGTCGTCCCGTTTGAAGCCCATGCCACCGTTACTTCGAAGGGTTAGCGGGTTGATGGCTGTAAAGGTCGCGCAAACTTACAAGTTCTCTAGGTAAGACAAGATCTCCTCACCATATTGGTCAGCTCGCTCCTGGGGAATGGCACCTTTGACGACAGCATAACCATCTCGCACTAAGTCATCACGCCAGTCGCCGTAGGTAGCACCAGGCTGAGCAAAGAGCTTGCGTGGACCCGCAGGTTTAGCTTGTAGGGACTTGTTGCTTGTGGGTTTCTCATGCTTGATGGTTGAGGTGTATGGGTACCCAGATGGTTCTGTGTTGGCAACCATGATGCGAGACGTGATGGACAAGAGCCGAAACAGGAAAATCAGACAAGCCTGTATAGATAAATTTCGGGTTTTATGGTCTCACTCTGGGACAAGATTTCTTGATAAAAAATTAATTCTTGGATAGCCTGGCGTGGCATACTTATGTTTCACTCAGTCACTATAGTATCGATTTGCAATAATGGCTGCTGCTGGGTGACAATGCAATCCGAAAGGTGGCTGTCGCTTCGGTTCGGAATTCGGTAACTTTTCGCTTCCTCTGCTTACCCCAGACTCCGATGCCGAGCCGCTCGCTTCCACTTGCACCGAAAGATGGGGCCGATGGCTAGCTTCTCGGGACCTCGGCATCCCAGTTACAGCACGTCTCAACACACCTAGTATAGAATATGAATAGCTGGCTTGAGTCTTGCAAAATCCTGACCATACAGAGACTTTCTCCATTAACCTCTTGTCATTGTATTACATCCACAATGCCTCTCCCAGAACTCCCCTTCCAAGTGCCGATCGAGCAAATCAATCCTCCGAAAGTCGGCCAAGGGGGTTATGTCGGATTCAATCCACACTCAGAAACTTTACCAGCTGGTTGGAAGTTCGATCATCCTCACGCAAAACCATTGAATTGTGATATACTCGCTGAACACGATGTGGCGTTCAAAATGCGTGATGGGATCACCCTGTATGCTGATGTTTATCGGCCCCCGAATAGCGATGAGCCGGTCCCTGCCATCATCTGCTGGTCGCCCTTCGGCAAGAAGTTCAATGGACTCATGTCTTTAGACCTTATGGTACCATGGAACTTGGGTATCCCATCCAAGACACTGTCTGGTCTCGAGAAATTCGAGGCGCCTGATCCTAATGATTGGGTTCCTCGAGGCTACGCCATCGTCAACATCGACTCTCGCGGGTCAGGCGACAGCGAAGGTACAATGGTCATCATGGGAACTCAAGAAGCCGAAGATGGTTACGACGCTATCGAAAGCATCGCAAAGCTACCCTGGTGCAATGGCTCAGTTGGCCTCGCTGGTAACTCGCATCTTGCCATCGTGCAATGGTTTATCGCTGCCCTCCGGCCACCAAGTCTCAAAGCCATCGCCCCCTGGGAAGGTTGTGGTGACCTGTACCGCGAGCAATTCGCTCGCGGAGGTATCTACGCAGGGGATCTCTTCGACAAGCTCATCGTGAAATATATGCTCCAAGGCCATCGAGGAATTGAGAGTTTCAGAGAGATGTTCAAGGAGCGCCCACTCGCCAATGATTGGTGGAATGACAAGCGTCCAGATATGAAGAAGATCAACATCCCAACCTACATCACCGGAACCTGGACAAATACTATGCACGGGATGGGCGCTATCCGGGGATGGCTCGAAGTTGACACACCCCATAAGTGGCTTCGATGGCATCCTTGGCAGGAATGGTATGACATTTGGGGTAACGAGCAAGCAAATCCCGAGTTACTGGATTTTTTTGACTACTTTCTCAAAAATAAGAAGAATGGTTGGGACTGTACCCCGCAAGTACGGATGGCTGTGCTACGATTTGGGAAAAAGGAGCCTCAATCATACGAGAATATTATCGAGGAAGACTTCCCAATCCCAAGGACAGATTACAAAAAGCTCTTTTTCACGCAAGAGGGACAGTTGTCCTTTGACAAGCCCACCGAGCCATCCACTGTCAGCTACAACTCTGAAACCGATGACAGAGTTAGCTTTATATACCGCTTTGACCGAACAACAAGATTGGTCGGTATGCCTAAAGCTGTGTTGTACATGTCGTGCCCGGATTATAACGACATGGATGTTTATATTCTTCTAGAAAAGCTAGATGTCAATGGTGAGGTTATGCTTAACCTGAATATTCCCTGGAAGGGTATTCCCAAGTCATCTTTCGAGGAAATGGACGCCAAGGAGAAGATAGAGGTGGTAGTATATCGTGGCCCTATGGGTGTTCTTCGAGCGTCCCATCGCGAGATCGACGAGGGTAAAAGCATGCACCCACATTGGCCTTTCCATCCTCACGAAAAGGAAGAAAAGGTAAATCCTGGTGACATCGTCAGATTGGACATCGGTATCTGGGCAATGGGTATTGAGTACGATGCAGGCGAATCAATTCGAGCTGTTGTTTGTGGGAGGAACCTAGGAGTGAGTAACTTCGGAAGCTTGGAGCATCTGGATAACAAGGGAACCCATAACGTTTATTGTGGTGGGGACAACTCCAGTCATATTATCCTGCCGTTTGTATAATAGATACCTCTAAGGTTACATGCCGATAGGAAACCTAAACCAACTTCTCATACACTAAACCTATAACAGAGAGCTCAAGCCCACTTTCCAAGTAATGCCATAATTCCGGTACCCAGGTACAGTGAGACAAGCATGAAAATGAGTCGCCTTTTGTCACTGGTTCGTCGAGGATTGAAAATAAAGTCGCGGGCCAGCATTTCGACAAACCCTGTGTAAATCAGAATACCCGCAGAGATAGAATCAAGCACGCCAGAAACAACATTCGCAGTGAACGAACCACTGTCATAAGTTGTGCGTACGCCAAGTCCAATAGCAATGGCAATTGGAGTAGTCAGGCCATAAGCCAAGCAAAGTGCCCATGGCATCCAGCGAAATCGATGGGGAAAGGGTATAACACTGAGGCGAGCACCAATCCCAAGGCCTTCAAAAGATTGGTGGAAAACCAGGACTGGGTATAAGGTGCTGAACTCCTTGCCGACCACACCAAGGTTAAGTCCAATAATAACGCTGTGGAATAAGACACCGAACTCAAGAATCAGAAAGGCTGCGATCTGTTGCTTGAAGGATGACATGGCTTCTTCCGAATCGCTGTCGAGATTCTTGAGTTCTTCGATGTCATCAAAAGAGCCCCCGTCATTTTTCCTAGACGAATCTTTATTTGGCTGTGCGTGAACAGAGTGCCCTTGGTTCTGTTCTTGGCCAGCTTGAGTTGTGATGGCACCCTCGATGTTGACTTCGTTCGTTCCATATCGTGTACTGACATAATAGTCGGCAAGAAAATCAAGAAGAAATATAATCATAGCAGAGCTGAGAGCCAGCGCGGGTGGCCAGCTGTACGAAGCCCAGCCGCCCGTCATGCCGACGCAGCTGGCCGGCCCAATCTCTCCATAAGCAGGATCGAGCAGATGAATGAAGGCTGTTGCTATAATAACACCAGAGCCGAAGTATCTGGCAAATAGGTATACGTAGAGAGGAATTCGAAGGCGCTGAACTCTTGTTGCTAAAACGGGAAAGAAGGTGACACAAGTGGATACAATAAGGATGACAAAAAGTGCAGAGATTCGAGCTCCCAGTTTTCCGTCGTAATCGTTATCGCTTGCATTAAGGTAGCAAATAATACCACGGGCATTTGTGTCATCGAGATTGACATTGTGTGGGTCAAAAGAATTGGACGACATGGTTGAAGACTTCCTGATACTAGTCTGATTTCATTGAGGGTTGAACCGTTGAAGCATTTATGTCTTTTAGCTTGTAATCTGTTTGCAAGTGAAAACTTCATTTGCATCCATCAGGGTAGCCGAGCATCCGGATGCCTCGCGTAGATTCTGTGCGCATTCGAACTAGTGAATCTAATTATGCGTGGATTACTGGAAAACGCCGAATTGAAAAATATATCAGCCTATTAAGACTTATAAATTATGGCAGTATGCCACTTTTCAGTAGTAAATGAAGGCATTGCGAATTGTAAATCCGGAAACCCGGCAAGTAAACTAAAAATAGTAACGGAAGTCGGCTCAAGAACCCTGATGGTTGAATCGTTAAATCTTCTTTGAACCTTATACCAATATCCCTCTATGGACAGGTTAAGGCAATAACTTGAAAAGTCACTATATTATATACAATTTGAGGTATTATAACTGACACTCCAACATAACGACTGTCTGAAGAGAAATACATAAGAAGCAGGAATGCACAATGACGTAGAGACTGCAAGACACAAACTATAAAGGACTAGTGGTGCCCAGCACTCGTCCCAATACCCACTCAGGAAACAGCCAGCATTTCAATCTTTAGCACTTCTATCAATATGTAATCATGCAGTTCAAGAAAGCTACCCTCACTATCGGCCTCCTCGTCAGTACACACACAGCCACTGCTGTCCCCGAAGCTTAGCCCCTGGCTCGTCAATCAACACAACTATGCAGTTAGCCACCATACCGGTTATGAATCTTCAGCGGCTGCAGATGATCTGTCCAAGCGCGCTTGCAACAAGAATGGATACTTCAAGTGTATTCAAACGTGCCCTGACTGGTGGCGCCACTGTTGGATGCTAGGCTGGAGAATAACACACTTGCTCTTAAATATCAGAACCACCACCAACTGAACAGTGTTCTGTGGTTTCTGGAAGTGCTTTTAATGCACTGAATTGAAACCCTACCACAGAGTGATGTAGAGTAGCATTAGTAGCAGCCACTAAACTGTATCATATCAAGCTTAGACCAACAGTTACTGAACAGTATAAAGCGAGCGAGGCCACCCCAAAGATGAGGAACGTCACCGACCGTGGATGCTATGGCAATCTCCCAATTCTCCTAGATATCAGAAAGGAGGTCTATTTTTCTTCTTCTCCGTCTTCTCCAACTACCACAGAGAGATGCAACTAGACCCACCATCTGTCTAGATTCACGAGGGGTCTCAAAGTGACAACGATACATGGCCCGATGGAACAGAAGCCAAGGACCTAAGGCAAAAATAGTCCTTGACTCTCGGTTATATGGGCATTTTGGAAAGTCCTACCGTTGATGAAAGCATTCTCGAGTGGTTGTTCCATAATACGAGCAGTTACCGATAGTTATTACTGTCCAGTAGAGTTATTATATTATTTCCTGTCTAAGTCTCAGTAAAGGTGGTTCATACACCTTCATAACTACCACCGTAATGCTACTTGATGGAATGCTTCTGAATATAACTTGACTTGATCCTTATACGATTGTTTCCCACTTAAAACCCCACTTGACTGGATAAGTCATGCCGTTAGGACTGCAATCCTTTGTAATGGCTTCATGTTAGAAATCAATCATTATCGTGTCACGAAATGGGATGACCTGTCCCCTATTCTCCATTTGCGAACAACAAGATTGGCGCCAAGTCTTTAGGCTCAAGTAGTTAAGGTTCGTTCAGTGTTCTCGATGGGGTATAAGTAGGCGAAGTTTCAGAATATAGAAGAGCAAAGAGAAATAGAAATAAGAATAAGACCAGAAAAATATTATAATAGAGAAAGTATATGCTTGAAATATAACTGAGTTCGATACCTATATGAACACTTGCAACTCGAGACAGAACAAGATCATTAAGCCCTCGCTGTTAACGATATCGTGCTCTCTGTGTCCCCAAAATTGTGTGCCCTCTTGGCAGATCTCATCTGGTCCAGCTGAAAACCCTCTTCGTTATTCCCGTCGGCAGCAATTGCTCTGTCAGCAAAGCTAGACCCGTTAAGATCACTTTCCTCCAGACGGCGGCAGCCAGTCCGTAAACTAGCAACAACTTGCTTACATGCGGCTCGAGACGTATAATAATAGATCAAGGCGTTCCAGAAGCCCTGCAGAGGGAGCACAAATGCGCTTAGATATCCCAACTGTATAGATGCCTTGCCGTCAACAAGAACGTACAGACGGTTCGCGCTTGCAGGGATCCAAGTGATCAGCATCGCTGTGAAAAACAAAAGGGCGCATTTGGCATAAGACATAGCTGCTTCATCGCTCGGGCTGCGTTTCCTGCGATCCAAGTGCTGGGCCCTAATGTTGCGTTGCTCAGAAGGATTTGCTACGGGCGGAGCAGAACTAGTGTAGATGTTTGCTGAATGAACTGGCTCGGGTTTAGCTGCAGGTCCAAAAGACTGGTCGAAACCAGGCGGAGCAGAATCTGATGTTGTAATGATGATATTAGTGGTTTTGGCAATGCCAGTAAGGTCCGGTTGGTGCGCGATATGGGATGAAGTGTTCAAGTCGTTCGAATTTGAGAAGCCATTCAAACGATTCCTCCATTTGTAGATAGTGATCCCGGCGCGGACATATATAGCAAAAGAGATAAATATGATGAGCCTGGTATTGTGTTAGAATTGTATAGAATAAGCGAACTGTAGGGCCATCGAGCATGGCTAAGTAACAGCAGGGATGGGTTACCATATCAGTCCGTAAGTAGCAAGCTGCCAGGCATCCCACTCCACGGTAAGCCAGCACCACAGGTTCGCATTGCCGTAGGGGCGAACCCCGTCTCTATTCTTTACGAAAAGAAAGGTGACGCCTATAATAAAAGGAATGCCATAACACAGTCCGATATGAAGTGGCTCCAGCTTACGTAGTCTGACGCCATCAAATCGGTAGTAGAAAGTGAGGTATACATTCGTGGCCATAGCCAGGGCCCAAAAGACATCTGCAAACATAAATCTAGCAAGAGATCAGTAACCGAGGAATAGACTAGACTATAAGTGGTGTATCAAAGGGACTTACGTCTCGATTAGAAAAGCTTGCGTTTGGCACCCTGCAGAGTTGGGTCGACTGATGAAACTACTAGACATGAGTGTAGCGACATTACTCATCATGTTTCCAAAAGAGGCGTAAAAAAGCATTCTGCTAATTGGCTTATGAAACAGCTTCGAGGAACAAAAGGTGGCAATAATGAAGAGGGAACCAAGAAGGCTAGGTACTGAGCATGTTCGCTCTATAGCGCTAATAGCCGATGCTTCTGATGGACTAACCATAGTGAACAGGTAATATACTACCTACCTCATATGAAACAAGAAGTGATAGAAGGACATGTACTTCGTAGTCGGATGCAGAGTTCTGCATAAGAGGGTCTTTAATAGTATAGACAGAAAATAAAAAGGGGGCCCCAGGAAAGAGTAGACTGAAGGTGGGGGCGAATATTACTTCTTCTGCATGAGATCAGCATATTGATGGCTTTGCTAGCGGACCCCATTTTCAGCATGTATGGAGAGGTAGTGCGCGATCTGCTATCACTCCCAACTAAATTATGAGGCTTGCTGGGGGCGACAGAAGACTTTGACGTAAAGAGGTTGTTAACCATAGGACATGTGGGCCATACGACCAGCATCTTATGACACCTGAGTGACTTGGCACAATAGCGGTTGATCAACGCAGATCTCTCATTTCATAGAGGGTCTTGAGGGTCTAGAAATATACGCTAGCTTTGGTACCTGCTTCTGCCTCCTGCTATGTTAACTGGAGAAATTAACTGAAAAGCTAATATAATAGGGAAAAGAAATATAATAGCTTCAGGTCATTTTAAACTATAGATTAAATGGCAAAGCTAAGTTCACCCTATATCCCTTAAATTATATAACTTAATATTCCAGCTATAAGCTGATAGGGTAAAGTAAACTCCATATGCTACTATAGTACTTCTATTTATTACTAGAATGGATCTGTAGTAATACACTCTTTATGTTTAAAGTTTCAGATGCCTATAGCATCTTCCAGAAACAGCCGTAATGCTGACACAAACGATTGTTAATTCCCTTACGAATATTTACAGAGCCATACAGACAGATGGTAGAATGTTTACCTCAATACCTTGCAAAGCATGTCAGGGTACAACCATGCATGTAGTGGATACAAGTAAAATTATTCCCTAGAGGCTTCGTGCGGCGAGTCTCACAGATTCTCGTCGCTAGTCTAGGGGACCGAGCGTAACTATGCTTATTTCCGCTAGTCAAAAGACCTCTAGTGTGGTCTAGGACGTAAGCTCAGCCCTAGCGCGCATTCCCATACGAGTCCTTTATGCGTGATAGGCCCAGCATCCGGAAATAACAGTCCGTAAGCCTCGAGTCAGCCCCATGCCTTCCTTTCTCAATTTAGTCTAGTGCTTACAGATGCCATTATCGGTCACTAGCTCTACATCGTATGATGCGATCCCAGAAAGTAGACTATCACACCCATATCGTCAACTGGAATACGCGAGAACCGAGCTTCGACCTTCCAATTTGACTCCTTACTATCCTTTTAGAGATTAAAGAATCGTTGCGCGAGAATCGGGCAGTCGCAACTTTCAGGTATTGCGTTATGGGCTTCACAAATGGTGTGGAGACCAGGAGGTTATGGACCAGCTTCTCTTAGTTGGGATGGTCCGCAGGTCACCTGAGAACGACATTCTCACATCATCCTGACTTTGTTGGCGCATGTCCCAGTGACAACCCAAGAACGATAAGCCAGGATCAAGGCATGTGTACAGATCTCGAAGTGCTGTGGAGTCCTATTGTCATGAAAATATCCGTGCTTGGAAGCGACACAGAGGCGATCTCGGCTAAAGTGGAACTAAGTCCGTGGTTCACATATTCGTGTCGAGAAGAAGAGCTGATAACCCCTTTCAACTAGCATATGTAAGAACACGGGAATCTCAGCATCACAATACAAGCAGCATCCGGGAGCCAGTCAGCTCAATCGAAAGGCCAGTCCGGGGTAGTCGGAGAGCCACTGTGGGATCTGCGGTAAATTGCTCCACGGGGGCCAAGGCTCTTGGCGACGTCGATCTGAATTGAGATACTGTTCTAAACCGATTTGCCTAAGCGAACCATTATGGGACGTCTATAGTAAATATAGCGAGGCGCTGCAGGGAGGCAAATTGCACGCTTTAAGTCACATGGAAAATTATTGAACACATGAAAAGTAATGAATGGTGACTGTTCAATTACAGTAATGTCAAGAAAGGCTGTGTAAAGGAGAGCGTCAGGGTCGGAGAAGCATCTACCAGAGGATCATATCCATATGACCATTACTTCAGCTCTGATCAACAATCAATTTCTTATCAGTTGTTATAGCGTCACGCCAGGTATTCTCTCCATTAGGGAAAGACGCGGAAAGTGCAACACAGCTAAGGTCTTGTGCCCACTATTGTAGCGGCTGTCGATTAATTGAACATGCAGCACGTAATAGCTTATCAATGTCTCATCAAACGCGCTGTAGGCGCCAGTAATTAAAGAGCGCTTGAGGAAGGATGCTCTAGGTAAATTGTTCTTGATAGAATTCTTCAGAAGCCCCATGACACGATTGTGCAATACAGATACAATCGAACAGCGAATACTACCTCGTGTTCAATTGTGTCAAAAACAAAAGTGTTGATTACAGTAATAATATAGAGCTACAGGAAGTGCACATCAGGACTTCATTCGTGCGTCAGCCATGGATGGATCTTAACTGCTGATTATCACATCGTGAGTTTCGCTGAGATTCAAGGACGTTTATTCTCAACCCAACAGCGGCTCCTATATAAGTGCATTGCTAGTGGCAAAGTCTAAGCAACACGCCGGCTAGATTACCCTCTAATGCCATGTCATAGCCGTGGGCCCCGAACTATAATTCAGCCTTGTCTGAATGCCCGGTTCAAATCAGCCGGCGCTCCGTCATTCGATAAATAGCGACAAGCATATGGACCACGGAGGTTAAATGTGGTGCCAGAAAGGATACTGCAAAGATACCATTAGACCAATCAACATTTGATAATGTCGCCGTCAATCATAAGTCCCTCAATAGTAATTACCTAAAGCTCCTTTGCAAGATCTATTAAGACTTATCTAAGTATAACTTAACCTAGCAAAGTCCCCAGGCCTTTTTTCATATGTATGCCATCTGAACATTGGACTTGATCCATTTGAAAACAAGCCGGACATAAACAAAATGACCGATCTCCACAATGGGAACACGAGTGGTAATCCTCTGTAGTAATTAAACATGCATCGCAATATGCTGCGGAGGCTTCGAATGGAGGTGGCTTGAGGTTTCCAACAGCGTCGCTGTTGTAAAATGACCATCTGCCTTTCCTTGCCAAATACTGCTGTAAGAGAGACAATACCTCTGAATTACCGATCTTTTCAGCCCACCACCAGAGATCTTTCCCGAATCCGTCTCTTTCTTCTGTAGCCACTCTGGGACACTTGAGTAATGATTCGGCTGTCTTCGAATGACCGTTCCTGACCGCAGCGAACAAGGGTGTTGAGCCGTGCCAGTCTCTTATGTTTGGGTCGACACGGACATCATCGACAAGGACTTGAACAATATCATCGTGACCTAGCCTGGCAGCCACCAAAAGAGCTGTACGCCCAAGGGTGTCGACTTTATTTGGGTCGATACCTGTGATATCGAGCAATGTCTTGACACTCTTCACACGATTCATCATCGCGACCATATGCAGTTGCGTCTTTCCAGTCTCAGTGGTAGTATCGTTGATGGCATCCTTTGGACTTGCTTGAACAAGACAATTTAGAATATCGAGCTGCCCCCTGATTGCTGCCATATCGGTAGCACTTGTTGAGTCCTTCATCATTTGATCTAACCTGGCTCCGTTTGCAATCAAGAACTCGACAATCTCAACGCTTCCCTTAGCTGCAGCACAAATTAGAGGTGTAGATCCGTCAAGCGCTGTGTCAGAAATGCCAAGGCCCCTCTCAACGAGAGTCTTGACCAAGTCCAGATTCTCCCCAAGGCATGCCAGATGGAGGTATGTCTCGCCCCCGTTATTACGTAACGTCAAATCTGAACCAGCATTCAACAGTATCTGAGCAATGTCAGGATAACCGATTCCGCAGGCGATATGCAAAGGAGTCCATCCAGCCTCATTGGTAACTGAGATGCTGGCTCCTTTTTGAATGAACAGTTCAACGAGCTCCGCATGACCATAGGTAGTTGCATAGATTATGGCATGCGATCCTTCTTTATCTGGTTCCGCGACGTTCACTCCCTTATCTATGAGGAAGTTGATAATCCGCGTATGACCTTTCGATATTGCGCTATTGAGTAACGTCACGCCATGCGACTTCATGATACGAGAAATGCCGTTTCCTGCAGCCATTAATTGTTCCATGGCGTCCACATGTCCGTCCAAGCACGTGACAGCTAATGGCGTGAATCCATTTCCATCCAGCGCTTCGATATCGGCTCCCGCGTCGACTAGAAGTTTGATAACCTCCGTATCGCCTTTTTGACATGCCAGGTGTAATGGTAGATCCCCACGGTTATCCCTTGTATCTATACTTGCACCCAAGTCAAGGAGCAGCCTAACAGTCTCTAGCTGACCTTCACTCGAAGCACAATGTATCGCTTGTGTGCCGTCTGTCCACGCGTCATCGAGAGAGGCGCCTTCGCGGACTAAGAGCTTAACGATCTCATGGTGGCCCTGTATACATGCCATGAATAGAGATGTTGAACCAGCACATGTCGCCGTCAGAGAGGCTCCTTTCGCCAAGAGCCTCTTTGCTACTTCTGTATGCCCGCTCCAGCAAGCGAGATGCAAAGGAGTAGAGTCCTTGCCATTCCGAGCATCAACTGCAGCGCCACTATCTAGCAAGAGCTCAACAATTTCCGTAAAGCCCGAAGTAGATGCTTGATGCAGCAGTGTTGCTCCATGACTCATTGGAACGTCGACCATAGCACCATTTTGTAGAAGGGTTCTCGTCACTTCTACATTCCGTGTAAAATGCAACGCCGTCAAGCCTACGTTGTTGGTCGCTGCCACGTCAGCTCCTCTGTCAATGAGGATCTGTACGACTTCAGGGGAATTATGACAGGCTGCGAAATGCAATAGGGTTGTTCCGTCTTTGGTGGTTGTCTTCGCGCTGACGCCAGACTGGAGGAGCTTCTCGAGCATCTCTTGCCGCCCACCCTGCTGTGTGACAATAACTGCCGCACGGGCGAGATCCAGCATATCCTTTTGGCAAGAGGTGTACTCAGTCATCAGGCTATCGGATACCGATTCTAATCCCAAGGCAATCGCATAGTAGATCGGACCAGATGCTTCACCATCCCACCACGTTGAACTGCTTACTCCATCTGCAGTGACAGGGTTAGAAGCAGTAAAGCTGCCGTCATCTTGCTTCTGAAGCCATGACCGCCAGAAACCCCATACCCAGTTCCTCTCATCGAACAACGCAGTGATGAGATTTAACACTGTTTCGTCTTTGGTGAACCCAGCATGAAAATGATGGTGCCAGGAACCTGCAGCATAGTTCCGAAATGCAACTCCCAGAGCTGACTGATGATCACTTTCATCCTTCCAAGTATGTCTAAAATTGATATATTGGAGACAGGCCGTTGCAAGAAGCGTGTTCTGATACTGATACTTCAAGCCTTCGTTGATCCGGATTGTTCCTGGCGCTGGAAGTTGCAGGAGGAGGAATTGCTTGACTGAAAAGTGCGCCAGATGTACAGTTCGTAGCTCAACAGAGTTGTCGGTTCTCCCATCTGAGCCATGGTAGATCAATTGGATCAGGGGAGCACAAAGACCAATAACCTCCGTCTCAACATAATCATCGTCAACTTCATCCGGTAGATCATCCATAGGAAAATCGTCAAACTCGCCGATCAGAACAGCCTCGGTTATCTCACCAACCGTCAAGGGTCGGATTGCAAAGGCAGTCCATCGAAGCAGGGAAAGTATTCTGTCGTGGTCGGGTGACTTGACTATTCTACTCCATTCCCGCTCATATAGTCCCTCTAGTCCGGGAGGAGTTCCCTCCACCACACTCTTTAACTTTTTCATATTCATCCCGTTCCTCAGAGAGTCTTCTTGAAGCCTAAGCCAGAGAAACTGGCCTCCGCATCGGGTAGTCATGGTTTCTGAAAGTGAGTTACGAAACTCGTCAGGTTTCTTGTTCAGCTTTCTGTTGATTATCTCTTGGGAGACAGAAGCAGTATCAGCACGCACATCGTCGGCCAAAATCGTGTATTCGGTGAAATGTTCAGATGTTGCGTTTCGTATGTGAGGTTCGTCGCGGCTGACTAATAAGATTCTGGAGGAAGTGGTTGACAGAGCCGTGGTGATTGCTTCAAGGAACGCAGTCGCTGAAGTATTGTGAGTGTGAATATAAGTGCATTCATCCAGGCCATCAATCACAAAAGTACAGCCATTAACTAGGTGTGCGATTTGAGTTAGAAGTCCTAAACATGTTTCTTGGGATGAGACCAGGTCTAGATCCTCCTCCCAGGCATGATGAGCACAGTCGAAAGCGGCTTGATGTTGAGACATGACTTGCGCGATCCAGACGCGTACAGCCAGGAATGGATCATCTCGACTTTGCGACTCAGATGTGACGAAGAAATGCGCTATTGGCGTGTGGAGAGTGTCCGAAAGATGGTCAACTATACTTGCGCAAAGGACAGTCTTGCCAAAGCCAGCAGGGCCGTTGATCCATAAAGCCTGAAAGTCATTGCCGAAATCTGAAGTCAGCCAACGTTGGAATATTGGACGGCTATAGATCCAATTGCATGTTCCAGCATGTCTCTTTTGTAAAGAATCACTATAACGTTGATCAGTGCGCCCATGACCAATCCACGATAGTACTTGTTTGCGTATCTCAGCTTTATCGTATTAGCTTCTTATTGAGTCGTAACATTGCCAGGAAAATACCTCGTGCTTCTCTCTCGATACGAGCAAGAATAACCCGAATCTCAGCGATCGAGGCGTGGCTTTTGGCCGTTTCCGGATCGAGATCCTGCACTGGAACCAGCTGACACAGCTGGTGAACGAGAATCTCGAACAACCCGACCTTTTCCTCTTGCTTCTGCTTATCGCCAAGCACCCATTTCAGCTTCTGTCTTTTGCTTCCTGAAGAGGGCCCAATTGGTCCATGAGCTGCGCGATGGTGAGTACCGGGGTGACAGATAGTCTTGATAATCCTCAGTATGTCCTCGACAGCGACCTCTGTATCGAAATTATCCAATTCTGGGCTGTGTTCTTCCGACAATACGCCCTTCTCGAAGCCTACACTGCGTCCCCACTGCTCCAAAAGGACCTTGGCAGCCTGAAATCGTGTTCCCAGAGTGTTGGAGTCAGCCCCGAATGAGCGGTAGGACTCTACCTTTTCCACGGCTTCCAAGCAGGTACTGAAAAGAGCAGCGATACCAACCACGAGGCCGACAGGTTCCATGATTTTCACGAGAATGATTTCGAAGAGTCAAAGTCTGATGGCTACGTATGAGGAACGACAAGGCATCAGCACAGCCACATCACATAAGCTGCATGAGGGGAAGGACCAGCCCCGCTATAACTTCAGCTGTTTGTAGCTTTATCCAGTGAGCGATCTGTGTAGCAGTTAACTTAACCTACAGTAATCAACTACGCATTCATTTTGCTGTATCTCTTTAAGACCCCGGATGTGCACCTCCCACACCTCCATTACATCATCCAATTATATGCTAATAGATGACGTCCAGTACTTCAATTATTTTATAAAGTCGATAGAAACTTGAGTATCCTAAGTATCTCGAAAGGGAGGAGCGAGATGCGTATGGCCGGGGTCTTAAAGAAATAGTCGAGCCATCATTTCAGGTCTCCATTGAGGCGGCTCAATCAGTTGAACTTCAGGTCAGATTGGGCTATAGTTCTTTATTTTATGGTATGGGGACGAGCAAACACAAGATGATAAGAGTAACTTCTGCTGATTTATTAGACTTTGCCTTGGTACGAAATTGGACCCATCCATGATAAAGGTGTAAGGCCACAATAACGCTGTTGAAGAGGCGGCGGTAAATAAAAGCGAACTACCAGGGCCAGAGAGTTTCCTGATTGGAGATACCATCATAACATAAAGAAAACTCACCAAGACACTGTCTTGAACTATCTGAGAACTACATCCGACCAAATACACTACATTAGTGCTAGCCTTCACGTCATATGCATCGTTCTAGAACAACCGAAAGAGGATACCCCTACTCTGGTTCAAGCCAACGGAATTTGAACAGACGTCGATGCTCCGTGTGTGAGGTCCGATATTTCTAGGCGATATCCGCTCTGATGGAGGTAATCATAATGATTAGCGTGCTTTAGTGATGCCGTGTTTTTCGATATCCCCAAGTCGGTACTAGGCAAAACCTAATCAATCCTATCGTTTTATGCCTAGTCAATGTCAAATAAAGCCAGTTCAGGTTTGTATGCAGTCAAATCAAGGGTCTGGTCTGCCTGAGTTGTCCCTTCCGGCGAGATCTGCCCAAGCGCCTCTAGAGGGAAGGTCCAAAACCCAACAGCTTTTGCAGGAGCCCTTTTGAGCTACTCAGAGGTTTCTTCTTCGAACTGTGCGTCACCTCTTGCTTGCCTGATTAGCAGAGATTCCTGCCAGAAATAGTTCTCAAGTCGGATGTGCTTCTTGGTCCCGTCCCTGTTGTAAAACTGTGTAAAATCCGAATGACCACCCCACTAGCACAATTGCCTAAATTCATATTGGCACGGATTGTCTACCTTCAATATGTCGCGAAAGGTCATCCAAGTAGATACTAATGTCTGAAGGTCTTGAATTCCTCCATACGACAGATTCTCACTAACCTCTGGAACATATTGCTTCAGATTATCCTCAAAAGGTCTGGAATCTTAAGATTTTCTTTTACTATTTTCTATTTTCTACTTCAATCATTAACTTCATCTCTTTCTTATTTTTGGAACCTTCGCAAACTTCCTGCCAATCCGCACGTTGGTCAGATCTACCGAGCCGCTGAGAGATTTTCTCGAGGGGCTGCAGGAAGACTTCTGGGCTGTGACAGAGAACGGTCTAGTTGGACTCGACGATATTTTTCAAGCTCTTAGCATTTCGCGAGAGGTTCAAGGCAACCGAGCTTTGTTCTTGTCGCAGCCATTCGATCCGGTTCCTTCGGACGATCAGACTACTCGTTAGAGATGGCTCGTGATGGCGAAATCGGAAGTGTACATGTATCAACCTTACGCATTGGTGGTGGAGGTGTCAAAGTCTTTTGATGACACGTCCATATTGAAGGTTATGTATGATGAGAAGGTTTTTGACCTGAAGACGATTGAAGGAATTGTCTCCGAGGTTCAAAATGTAGTATATTCAATTATACAAAGGAAGAGGCAGGATTTGGTGATTCAAGAACTGTAGATACACTCCCACGTTGATTTTTATTTAATTAGTTTACTCGAGGATTACTCGACGTTGAATCAGGTGAAACAATTGAACATACATTTCGGCACTTCATATTATATCCCGACCTACGGATGACTAGAAAATTCAATAAAGCTATATGGATCAGCATGAATTTCCGAAATACATTGAAATATTATAGCTAGCGGGTGCCAGGGGTTCCAATTAGATTCCGTCTCCAGACTCCCAGGCCTTGGTTTCTACAGCCAATTCCTCGCTATAGCCACCAAACTCCCTGAACACGCTTTTCATTATTTAGTTGTGCCGATTTGACCCCCGAAACCGTTCAAACATGCTCTTGGTGCAGTCCCAGTACTCAGGGTACCACCCCGCGGTTTCCCAGTCTATGATGCCACTCAACCACCACGCATCAGTTCCATCAGAATGCTGGATCCTTTCTACTAGGATATTGCGAGGGTTGAGATCTGCATGAGTAAAAGCAATCTTATGCCCACGGCGGCTGGGCTCGTCTGGGAATCGTAAGTGCTGGCTGAATGATTCTTCATCTAAGCACGGTCCGATAGGGGCTCAATCTCGGATTCGTGGATCGCGGCAAGCTTCGCCCAAAGTGTTACAGATCGCCATATTGAAATAGATCGGCTTAGGGATGCCGCGCATCTGTGAAATGCAATCCTTCAGTTGAGCGGCGACGGCTGCGTATTCTTGGTCGGAGAGCGCATCCTGACATTGCGCCAATGTTGTACCTGGTATCCTACTCGTGAGAAGATAACTGGAAGTATCGTCCCCCGTGCCACTGGAGACAACATCAAGTGGACGTGGTGTAGGAATCTTTGTTTTTTGTTGTAATATTTTGAGAGCATTATACTCGTTCCTTAGGATGTCATATTCAGAATTGTATTTAAGATATAATCCAAACGGTAATCTCTGAACGCTAGAGCCACCACTCTTTCCGTATAACCAGCTTCCGATTTGTCGTAATAGCTTATATGCAGCAATACGAACGGTACATGGAAGGATGCCCTACAGATGTGTCATTGGTCGTAGGAACGTGTGCCCCAGGCCAAGACGACTGGATGATATATGGACTGGGAGCGGCTGCCGAGGAGTATCTGTAAGAGTTGGTGCTTCGTGAAATGGACTGTGCGTCATGGCTCTGGCGATATTGACCAGCTGGATGCTTCTGCAAAAGCGAGCATGTGAGCCGGCAAGCCGCGCATCGACCTTTTCAATCCCTTGACGTGAATGGTCGCGTAGCAAAGCGTTGGCGCCGATCACATCGACAGGTTTCTCATCACCAATAATCACCTGCTCAACTTTAAATTCGATCATAGACGAAGACTGTCTTATCAAACTGATAGTGCCACGCTGTAAGGCCTTCTGCACGTTCTTTCGGACAAGCCAGTGAGTTTGACATGGAGGATATATTGCAGCACTTTCGATTCCGATGTTAGGAACACACAGACGGAATACTACGGAGGAGAGCATATGGTCACGGAGACTTATCAGCAGAGATACTGCGGAACTAAACCGATGCAAACTGAAACCCATCAGCAGATGCCTGACCAATATCAGCCGAGGTACTATGGAACTACAACAATGCAAATGGAAACCTATCAACAAGCTCACAATCAGTACCAACAAGGCTACTATGGGACGAAGCCTATGGAAACCGAGACCTACCAGCGAGGTTATTACGGATAGAATCTGTTCAAGTTGGTATTCAATGTACAACATGGGCATTGTAGCTTTAATGCTTCCACAGTACTGACAGTAACTGAGTCTTACTGCAAGATGTGTATACTATTAAGTTTACTAATGTATAGAATTTGAGGTGGATATCGTGCGCTAAATAATATCTTACCATTGGACAGTTAGATAGAGGTGATGCTAATATAGTGGGGCATTCTGTCTCCAGTGATATCCATAAAGAACTCTCCCCCTCTCAATAATTTTACTAACGTCAACATCATTTATGACTTTATTATTAGTTCTTACCTATTATTGACCTGATGGGCTCTCTTCCTCTTTACAGCATTCAAATACCCCCAGCTCAAGGCAACACACACTCCCATACCGTTGTCTTCCTGCATGGTCGTGGAGATCATGCTGCCAATTTCTGTAACTCACTCCAATACTTGCATGACTCTCAAGGCCACACACTTACCGACACTTTTCCATCTGTCCAATGGGTGTTCCCCCAAGCGCCTAAACGAAGATGCGCCAGTCAACCAAACGAGGAGTAGCACCAGTAGTTTGACATCTAGAATATGACCAACTTTGCAGAGAACGAAGACCTACAGGCTGAAGGACTCAGAGAGGTCGTGCCCAAGATTCGCGATATTCTAGCCAAGGAGGCAAATGAGCTGAAAGGGAGATGGGATAAGGTCGTTTTGATGGGTATCAGTATGGGCTCTGCAACAAGTGTGCACACTTTGTTCAATCTCGATATCCCGACCCCAGAGAAACGACTTGGTGCCTTTGTTGGTTTCAGAGGAGGTTGCCCGTTTGCTGGTCGAACACTTGATGAGATGCGCAAAACGCTGCAGGTTCATTCGTCACTCACACACACCGACGTACTTAAGAATACGCCAATACTTCTGGAACATTGCGTCGACGATCCACTAGTATTGGTGGACTGGGGCAGGAGGCAGTGTGAGATATTGAAAGAAATGGGAGCGAATGTCGCATGGAGGGAATATGGGACTGGAGGACATTGTTCAATTCACCTTATGGTATAGATGATATGATAGAGTTTCTTACGGCTGTACTATAAATATTATTAAAGAAAGTCTTATAAATACTCTATCTTTAGCCGAAGTTATATATTCACTAAACAAGAACACCAGTATAACTTATATTACACCTCGCTATCGCCGCGAAATTAATGCTGAAATAAGCCCTTTTCCGGGATGCACATGTGTGTTTCCTGTTGCCCACCGTTGATGAGGTATACCTGGCTCAGCACCAGCAGAGAGTTTCAACACAACTTTGTTGTTGTAAATGTCATGCTGTGCATGATATATAGGCCACCCACGAGGATGAATAGTAAACCTTGGCTCGACATTTGCAACCTCTACCCAAGCCTCAGGCCTGTCGGGGCTGAAAGGTAGATCGACTGTCAACTTACTAGCCAGCTTCTCACCAAAAACGTATGGATTCATATCTTCTCTCGGCACCGTGAATAGAAGCCGCCGTGGACCGGTTGTAGTGGTATCTAACCATAGATACACAGAGCTAAGATTTTCCGCGTGGTCGAGAGCATCGCAGCACTCGCGCCAGGACAAAAAGGTTGCCCTTTCGCTGTAGGATGGCCCTTTTCGATCTAGAGCCAGTAGAGGGAGACGGACTGTGAGCTGGAGGTGTCGAATCTTGTTTAAGATGAGGGTTGGACGGGTGACTGCAAGTGAGTGAAGTGTCTCAATATCGTGGATACAAAAAGTGATGTTTTTGTAGATAGAGGCACGCGAGTCAACATATCTATGATCGCGTTAGCTCCTGCATTTGTCTTCGTTCGAGGCACCCTTACAGTTGTCGGCATATTAACAGCATAGGCAAGAACGGACTCCACTCATGGCCTCTCCCCTTGGATCTAGATTGTTGCAGCTCTTCACATTTCCAGTGACAGCCCCAAGTGGACCGAAGCCGTCTCCAGAGAACTGGATCCCTCAGCTCTGTGCATCCAGTCGTCTGGCATGATTCCTGGAGCTCGTCGGGCGCAGTGATATCAGTAACGCACTTCATCCCAATTACTCGACCCCGGCGTAATATGAGGTGCTGAAAAACCCCTGCATCCTTCCAGATTTCTCGGAAGATCATTTCTTTGATCTCGGTGGGAAGCTGAACCAGAGCAGAAGCGGTTTGTGGATTGGCGCGCCAAGCAATAGCCTCGGGCTCAAGTCGCGATCCACTACTGGCTGTGAGATGTTTAGCACTAGGTTTGACATTATTCAGCGGCAGTTTGTTTACCTGATCTGAGTTGAAGCGCAAGCTTCGAACGGACGTCGAAAACTCCCATGGCAGGTTGCTGTATGATGATAGAGAATTGGTTGGTTGCTGGAGAAATAAGAAATAATTGAACGGGCTTAAAAGAAAAAGGTTGAAGGGGCTGTGTTGGCTTGGGATGGTCTGGGCTTGCTCAGGTACAGTGTTAAATAGAAAATAAAATGAGTGGCCCAAGCCTTCAGGCCTGTTCCAAGTACAACTAACACATGAACCAACAAGCCAATCAGAATGTTTCCAGACCCCCAACCTTGTGACATAGTGTGTGAGTTTCTGCATGTTACCGCTGACTTTTATTAGACCAATTCTAAGAACCTTTGATCGTACTCTGATGTCATTCTACTCCGAGACCTGAGCCTTGAACTCATACAACAGGCATCCAGCCTGCCAAGAACCACCCGCTCCTCCATTGTTACAATCCTTGTACGCATCATATAATGTAGTTTCACATACATCCGACGACCCATCGCCAAGCGGATCAGACGCCCACTGTTCTGTCTCGCCGTTCTCAAGTTCGCAACCATCCTTCCACCAGATATTATACTGATATGGCGCGCCCCCAGCCCATCGCTGGTAAAAGACAAAAGTGTCCGGATCATCCTTCTTGATAGCAGACTTTTCAGCGCTCTCACAGGGCCAATAAGAGTTTCGTCTAACTTGAGTATCCTGGATGTCTCGGTGGTCGCCGAATTCATCCGAGGAAAAGCAGCTCGGTTCGGATTCCCACTCAAGAGCCTTCTTGTCTGCGTCTGCCGCTCCTCCATTGTCGATGCTGTAGGACAAAGTACCACAGTCGAGCTCAAGCTCACCCCAGTTAATGGTTGCATCGTCTTGGACGCCTATAGTGATGTCAGTAGATGATCTTGAGCGAGGAGCTTTATAAGCCATACATGATTTAAACTTGTCAAAGACATCTTCGCAAACGTAACCCTCACAAGAGTTTTCTTCATTGCATTCCAACTGGAAAGTGAAGCTCCAATTGTCAAAGTCAACAACATCAAGCTCGGAAGCTGTCCACGTCTCATCGAAACTGTTGCGCAACAATGGCTTGGTTTCGCAGAACCTATCCACCATACTTTTCCAAGTTAGCATCTCATGGCCGAAAGAATAGGGAGTGATTGAAAACTTACCTCTTCCAGGTAGACTCATCCATGTCAACCAGATATTTTGAATCTTCCCCAGCATAGCATTCGGCGTCAACATCGACATCCTTTCCGACTACAACTAGCTCAAGTGCTTCCTGGACCTTGGGCCACTCAGAACCTATAAAGAAATGGTCGGGTGTGCTAACACTGGACACATCGCATGGACAGCCTGGCCACTCCTTCGTGCAAAAGCTGCCCTTCCCGCCCTTGCAACGGTCTCCAACGCAGGCAAGAGGAAAGGTGGGACAGCTTAGTTTGGGCTTCTTTGGAAGTTCAATCGTATGCACGTCGGTCTTGAGCTTCCATTCTTGTGAAAACTCGTTATTCAACCCCCAGAGGACAGCAATGCCGGCCATGACAGCTGCGCCTATGCCTGCTGTGGCCACAGCTGCTCCAACCTCGACACCTGCAATAAGACCAGTGAGCAACTCGGAAGCAGCAGTTACCACTCCCTCAGATGCTCCAATAGCGATGAGGCCGCCACCGGCAACTGCGCCACCGACCTTGATGTCAGTGAGGTCACCGATATCACGCGCCAAGACGTGCGACGCACGAATAGGCACAGCTCTCTTGATTAAAAGACTAAGGAACTGCGTCGGCCGTTGGAGAAGACAATCTTGATCGCCGGTATCGCATTGGGGCACGAGGTCGTCTATTTCGTGTAGTTCGTCCTTTATTCGCTTGCTCAGGGTGATCTCGATCTGACCGTCTTCATGACGAGCTACAAGAAAGCCGCGAGGCATATGAGTCTCATAGGGGTCTACACCGGAGATAGTGGTGGTGTAGGCTACCAAGCCAAAGTCGGTAGCGGTTCCGATCCACTAAGTCTTGTTAGCATACATATATACGGTTTCATAAAAAGAAGCTTACGTCGGTAGTTGTCCCCCCGTCTGTAACAAGTTCAGTAAGGAATTCCGTATCGACGCCGATTGAAGCAGTGCTTGAAGAAGGATAAGCTTCGCAAAAAGATCACATGGTAGAACCAAACACTTACTAATCTTTCGTCAAGGGAATGTCGACAGGATTGATGCCAATCTGCCCACTCGCTGTTGGGACGATGGCATTCACAGAGAAGTCTGCGTTACCACTCAGAGTGGTTGTAGGTTTCGGTTGCCCCAAAGGCTTCGCATTGCAGAGTGAGATGTCTGAGAGCAAAAGAACTAAAGCGGCAATCTCCATGATAAGTGGACTTGGTTAAAATTGTTTTGTGTCGAGGTGGGAAGTGGACAAGTCGAGCTTATAAAAAGCTCGCTGTTGTTGTTTTCTCCCGGCCTGAGGACGAATCTACAGTACAAGGTCTTTCCAAGGCTCTGGGCCATGCAAGGTGTTGCTACACTATGATATGACTCAACACTGCCTTGTACGAAATTGATTACCAACAACCCCGCTTTTCACCTGCAACGAAACAATTTCTATGAAACAAAAATGAGAGCTTGGATGAGGCAATGTATTCAGTTGTTGGTTGTCCCTTAATAAGGTTGTCGCTGCGGTCCGTCCCTATTGGCTACTCTTAGGGACCAAAATCAACCACGACTGTCTAGGCGCGCGTAACACTAATGATAGCAACTTAAACAACCAGATCCTTCTCTTTTCAGTCTTGCATTACTTGAACTAACAATAATCCAACTCCATCACGGTGGAAGGCACAGTCTTTAGCCGCATAACGTGCGAAGGTAATGGGCGTACCAACACGAGACTTGGTCATATGACTGTTGGTTCCGAACCAACATGCATAACACAGCCTTGAAAATGTAAACTCTGAAACGGCCCCCGTTGAAGATCCGCTGATCAGCAGCGGCACGAGAAGTCTCGCATGCGCTCAAATCTTCGTCGACTGGGGGAGGCCTTGGGTTACTTGGCTCGCGCGAAGGGCTGAAGAAAAGGGCCGCCCCTCGCACAGTTGAAAGTAATTTCCGCATGTTTTGCATCAATCAAGCTTACCTGAGAACCGACCAACAGAAACACTGGAACATCGCCGGTGCGTCTCATTTACGACAAGGTGCAGTCAGGTGCCCTGTCGTATCACAGTGCTTTCGTTGAGGTTTAACAAGCTGACCAACAACTGCCTTATCTGTGCATTCTCTTCGACCAAGATGCAGAACTTTAAACACAGCCAATCTGCTATTTTCGTAAGCACCAAGGAGCCGCCGGTTGCCACCCCAAGAATCCTTGGCATGCTGTAAGGATTCGTTCGGCTCAATTAAGTTATGCATACGGTGTTGTTGGTTGAAGCTGGCTGAGATGAAATTAAGGGTTGCAGATTATGTATCGCTGCGGACGGAGAAAGTGCGCACAACTTGGGCCATGATAGGACACGGTAACCGCTGCTCTTACGACTGCAACTTCACGTTGTTTCAGCCATAGCATCATGTCGAGTCAACCTGCGTAGAAACCCTCGACTGCCTGGCCTGTTCCACTTGTAGTTCATGGTGTTAGTATGCTGGGTTCCGGGTCCAGGGGAGCGGAAGTCGAGACTTGGCGAAAACTTCGCAACCCTTAGATGTTCTTTCTGGTCTGATATCAAGTGCGGGATATACAGCGCTAGGCTGACAACGCCTGGTCTTGTGCAAGGTTCCTGATTTTAGAGAAGAGGTCCGCGTACATGTGTGTAAGTACTCTGTTCTATCCCGTAAAAACTTAGACATCCCGCTTGTTTAACTTGATATCCCAAATACTTTTACAATAGCAGAGTGCATCTGTTTGTTCAACAATGTTCCTACACTCACTTCTTATTCTCTTGCTCCTGGCGCTGCACTCTTTAGCAGTGGAAGAAAACTATCGCTATATGGTTGATCCCATTGGATGTGGTACGTTGGATAACCATAACTGCAACACTCTGTCCTGACCACTTAGTAGGCGAAGATGGCGTTGAATTGATCAATGGATGGATGGATCAGGCTATTCACTGGGCACGGATGTCTGCCGAGGCCGTAGCGGATGATATACCAAATGAGCGGATTAAGGCGCAGTACATGCGGATTTTTGCAAAAAATTCGGTCCCTTACGTCAGAGGTTAGTGTTCAGGAAGCCATGATACTCGCAATGTTAACGATATGGGATCCAGAAGCGTATCTGAACCTCGCTCGGTTCACGCGATATAAAGGAACATATGATCAATGGCAGGCTGAAAGAAATATGTATGATGTTGTAAGTTATGTAGCAAATACCTTGTACCAGGACTGATAGCCGTGTCGTTAGGAAATTCACTGCAACATTAGACGCATCGTACCTAACGACGTCTGGTTGGACGAGCCCAATATTAACTGGAAGGATAACGTTCAAAACTTGCCTGTCAAAGATGACGATGATATCCTGGATTACAGGTCGGGTCTCACCAGCTCTATTGCCCTCACTAAATCGCGCGAGACGGACCCTGAGAGGGACGAACCGTGGAACCCAACAGCGCCTGAAGTCATCACTATCAACCCGCTCCGTATGAAACAGTACAAGATCTTCAAGCCCGACTTTAACGAGGAGCGCATTAAAAAGGCTATAGACCCGAAACTCAAGGGGACATTAAAACTCCTCGCTCCAATGTTTGTTTTCCGACGGAAGTACACACCGATTGACCTTCTGGATACACCGGCACTAACCATGTTTCACGAGGTGAGCATATGGAAGACTTTGATGCAGCTTTGTATAATTTGTACTGATGGCATTAGATGACACATACAGTGTCTGTCGCGTCGTCGAATGATGGACTAGGGGGCAAAGCGGTCTACGGATGGCTGAAGGTGCTGGAAAACAGACTTCCAGGGTCCAGCACAGCCGGTGAGGCAAACTAAAATCGTGATTCAAGATTCGTGATATACTAACTTGTTCTAAAGATAACCTCGCCTATTTTGCAATGCTGGTAGATCTAATTATTAACTATGGCTATGATGTTGATGAGAAAGGCAATATTTTCAAACTTTAATGGGTTGAAAGAGTTAGATTAACTGTAATATTAAGTATTTCACTTTATCGATTGGTTCCCATTTAGAGTAACAGGAGCCCGCAGAATGGGCCGGCCCCGTCATCACGATTGAAACCTTTGTCGAAACGGATATCCCCTCCAACAGATTATCGGAAATAGTAACTTCATCCCTATCATTCATTGTAATGG
>JAAVUD010000030.1:0-137478 GCA_014898915.1 Fusarium chlamydosporum | reverse complement strand
CCCCATTCCCCCTCCGTCTTTCCTGGGCCGTTCAAGGTGCCGATGACCTCGTTGTTTCTCGGCCTTTCCTTTTCTTTTTTCGTACCCTTTACCTTCAGTCTTCTTGCAGACGGGCGCTGCTGCTTAACAGCCCCATCTTCCCAAAATTCCTCCCTCAAGGTCTTCACGTCTTCCCTCAAACATCCCACTGCGGACCCTTCGTCCTGATAACCACCAACACCAAGACCCGGACTCACAAGCGACGTCATTGCTCGCGTCCCGCAACGACCACGATCGTGACTACGACGACGACGATAGCGACGACACCAACCACCAAAACCATCGCGACACCGCCAAAGTTAAACATCGTTCGTCGTATTCTGGATCCGAGTCGTCGTGGACCGACACCGGTGATATCGGCGAGCAGCTCGCTGACGAGCACGACCCTGTTCGTCTACAGCTTGGTTCCGATATAGAGGACGAGCTTCTAGCGAACGTTCACCGTCGACACCCAAAGCAGGGCAACCAAAAGAGGGTTCGAATTCAAGATTCGAATTCCCACCACCGTTCTTCTCGGTCCCGATCTGCCCTTATCAACAAGGAGGCTATCGAGGTCCCTAACTTTAATCCTCCAGGTCCTTCTCGTGCTGAACGTATACTCGGTACAATCATGGCGGGACGTACAGGATCAATCCATGGCCTCACTGGCAAGGCCCTGATGTAAGACCTGATGAATTTAATTGATCTCGTTTGGTCGCGTGCTAATAATTTCCAGCTACTTCACCAGTATTTTTGTATCGCTAGGTGTTTTCCTTTTTGGATACGACCAGGGTGTCATGTCAGGCATTATTACGTAGGTATTTCCATTAAATAACTTTTGGACAGTCAGTTAACTCTTCTATAGCGGCCCATACTTCATGGATTACTTTGGCCACCCTTCTAAGGCCTATGTTGGTACTATGGTAGCCATTTTGGAGATTGGTGCATTCATCACTTCGCTGATGGTCGGTCGTATTGGAGATATTATCGGACGCCGACGTACTATCTTCTATGGCTCATGCGTTTTCTTCATTGGAGGTGCTCTTCAGACAATGGCTACCTCCATGCCTATGATGATGGCCGGTCGCTTCGTTGCCGGTTTCGGCGTTGGTGCGCTTTCGACTATCGTGCCTGTTTACCAATCTGAGATCTCGCCCCCTCATAATCGAGGAAAGTTGGCCTGCATTGAGTTTACAGGAAACATCGTTGGATACGCTACATCTGTTTGGGTTGATTATGGCTGCGGTTTCATCGAGAACGATTACTCCTGGCGCATTCCTCTTGGATTGCAATGTATCATGGGCGCTCTTCTCGGTCTGGGCAGTCTTGTCATTGTTGAATCCCCTCGGTACGTCAGGCGTGTTTCTTAACACTGTTGAAGTAACTTGCTAATGTTTTCAGATGGCTTTTGGACAATGACCATGACGAAGAGGGTATGGTTGTTATTGCTAACTTATACGGTGGCGGCGACATTCACGACCCCAAGGCTCGCGATGAATATCGCGAGATCAAGATGAACGTGCTTCTCCAGCGACAAGAAGGCGAACGATCATACAAGGAGATGTTCCGCCGATACAAGACCCGTGTTTTTATCGCCATGTCCGCTCAAGCTCTCGCCCAGCTGAACGGTATCAACGTTATTTCCTACTATGCACCATACGTCTTTGAGTCTGCTGGATGGGTAGGACATGATGCCGTCCTCATGACTGGTTTCAACAGTCTCACATACCTTATGTCGACAATTCCGCCGTGGTACCTGGTTGATCGCTGGGGACGACGCAAGATTCTTCTTTCGGGTGCCACCGCCATGGCCATCTCACTATCGCTAATCTCTTACTTCCTGTTCCTCGACATTAAGTGGACTCCGCGATTGGTCGTTCTGTTTGTCATGATTTACAACGCTGCTTTTGGCTATTCATGGGGACCCATTCCCTGGTTGTACCCACCTGAGATTCTTCCTCTTAGCATTCGATCTAAGGGTGCTAGTTTGTCGACAGCCACGAACTGGGCTGCAAACTGGCTGGTCGGTGAGATGACTCCAATTCTTCAGGAATGGATCAAATGGCGCATGTACCTGGTTCATGCCTTCTTCTGTGTGGCCAGTGTGATCATCGGTAAGTTTTCTTGTCTAACATGAGCATGCCACCTCTAATATTTTATCAGTTTACTTCATCTACCCCGAGACCTGCGGTGTCCGTTTGGAAGACATGGACTCGCTCTTCGGAGACGCCAGTACCGTTGCTGGTACTCCCTCGTTACACGGCACTGAAACTGGTTCATTGATGAGGGGTGGATCCCCCGCCGGATCATCTCGTGGACTTATCGGACCTTCGTCTGCTATCCCCGGTCTTTCTCTTGACCCTCCCACTATCGACGACGACAGCAAATCCCAGATGCAGAGCGGCGGTGATGAACGAGGCGTTGGTGGATGGCTGTCGAGAGTTGTCGGTCGAAACAGATCTGATAGCGGCAGCAGCGCACAAGGTCGTTATGCTCCCCTTGGTCAACAAGAAGAAGCCCGACGTAACGACTATTGATGAAATGCCTTGAAATTAGTTGATAGACGAATATCTGCATATAGATGGCGCACAAGGCACTGGATGTTTCATCATCTGGATAAAGATGGTAAAACGACGCCTTGGAAGTGGAGTCATTTGGTGGGAAAGAATTGGTTGGTTATGTTCGAGCGAGGGAGATATTTATGATTGAAGGTGATATTTCAGTTTTAGACGAGGACTGCTGCATTTCTTTTGAGATCTCTGGATCGACATATTTCTAGACCGGATCCTCATGCAGTTAGACGGCTCATGCCATGGCCTATATACCATACATAATGAGAGCGGTCAAATTCAAATGATAAGGATACATTCACTCTTATGAGATTAATCACTTATGGTCCTTTTATATCTTTATTGTGCATGTCCGTGTCGAATCTTGATCAACAAGTGAAGTATATTTATCACGGAGTTGTTCGTACAGCGAAAGTGGGTCTTGCATTTTACAACTTCTCATCCTGCAAACTGCCAATATTTAACCACTTACAGAATCCACATTCTACCATAATGGCGAGCACAACACAAATAACACACGCATACCGTAGCCTGTACCGGAACCTCCTCAAAGCAGTACAGTATTCAACCCCCGCTCGTTATGTGGCGCGCGATCAGCTCAGAAGGGCCTTCCGCGAACCCGGTGCCACTTACGATGAGAGAGGCATCAAGCGAACCAACTGGTTTCTGGAGGCTGCGGCAAAGGAGAAGGGAATGGAACACAGAATACTGAAGAACTTAATACGAGTTCAGCAGATGAGGTTTCGGAAGAAGAAGTACTCGACATACGATCCGCTGAAATATGCAGAGTGAGTAAACCAAGCAAACCATGAGAGTGAGATGTGCTAATGAACTGGATAAAGTTATGAGCTGAAAGTGGCAAATGCTACGCCGTACAATCACTATGATATGACGGTTGCTATGCTTAATAAGAGTATGGGAACGCTATTACGTTGAGCTTCTGATGAATTCGCTTGAACGGACGGAGGAAGAACAACCATGACGCTTTGTTTAGTCTCGCATTTGATCGATGAGACCTGGGCACATGGCATATGAAAAGAACAGGCGAGTCGCGGATTTGTAAACTATCTGTATCATACACACACAGAGAAAAGAGCGTCACAGAAGCTTGTGTCGCATAGTCGGGTATCTGATTTCACGGATATTATTTGAATACACTCTGGTCTGGGCATTCTCGGTCCCGCAGATAAAGGTCCGTATCTCGATGGTACATGTATAATACATTGGACGTAAACACAATCCTTACTAGGCTAACCGATGCCTTCCAACGCCCTGAAATATGATGCTCTGCCGTTACCTCCAGTCATTTTCGCCTCAATCATGCTTGATGGGTTTCTTATCGACGTTCAGGAGGAAGCTCTACTCCTCACCCGGAACAGCGATATCGACACCAAGCTCCTCAAGGAAGACCTGGTTCAGGCTGGAGCCGTCTCTGTTGTAGATCCAGTCGCCCATAGCAGTACCTTCCTTCTGATTCTGACCCTCTCCAAGGAGGCACCAGTCGTAACGCTTGGGACCCGAGATGGGTGACGACAGCCAGATCTGCTTGTTGGGCGGCTGCTTGTTGATGACATATGTACCCTTGTCAGGCCAGCTGATGGTGAGAACTCCGGCCTGGGTACGAATGATTAGCAAATGCACTATATAGACAGCTGTGGAGCTGTACGAACCGAGAACTCAACATCAATGTCCTCGCGCTGATCTTGGAGCTCCTCAAACGTGCCAACGACATTGTCGAGGTACTGATCGGCAATTTCGTGATACTCTTGCTCGGTAATCTCGGCGACAGCAGCAGTCGGCTGAGCGTCCTCGGTCTCGTTCAGTGGCTTGGCGGGATTCTCAGTGTCGGGCATGATACCCTTCTTGCGGGATACTGTAGTCGAGAAGTTGCTTTGGGAGGGAGTCGGGCAGATGGAGAGGCGTGAAGCATAAGCCGTGGATGCGACGCGGAAACCGGAGCGGCAGACAGGCGTTGGGGAGCGGATGGCTCGCGAAGCGATGCGGGAAGCTTGGGATGCGATTTGTCGGGACATTTTGATGTTGGGTAGATTAGATCGTGAGGTGTTTGTTTTGGTTGTACAGATTCAGGATCGATATGAGAGTCGTTGATGAAAATCAGGATCGTATTAGATTTTATGCTTTTGGTCAATCGCCTTATTCAGAGGGTTAATAATTGAAAGATTGGATGCAATGGTGCAAGCTCCCCACGATCCAGCATGAGGTGCAGCAGCAAGCGGCCAATCATATTAGTATTGGTAGAGAAGGTACCTACGTATTGCAGCACAGCTCCCGCATCCCGTCATCAGCTCCGCGCCGTCTTCCGCCAAAACAAGCCCCACCATCGACCGCTTCAACCTAAGGTACTGTACAGTACCGCCATATTGCACCTCATTTACCACTACTCTTCTTGGATGCATGAAGAGCTTTGACCTTCAATCATGATCAACGCATTTCTGGTCTTCAATGGCCAAGGTCAGCCTCGTCTGACCAAGTTCTATACTCAGCTGGTATGCCATCCTCTTCCTCATGTTGTTCTAAACTCATCATGCGCCATGGCAGGAAACGAGCATACAACAGCGCCTCATATCCGAAATCTTTACCCTCGTCTCGAACCGACCAGCCGGATCTTGCAACTTCCTACCTCTACCGCCTATGCTCGCTGCTTCTGGCACCTCCCACACCTCTTCCGAAGAACAGAACGATGTCCCTACACTCGTGACATACCGCAACTACGCGACTCTTTACTTTATCGTCATATCGACCTCGACCGAATCACCCCTCGCGCTGATCGATCTTATTCAAGTCTACGTGGAGGCTCTCGACAAGCTCTTTGAGAACGTCTGTGAGCTGGATCTGATCTTTAACTTCGAAACCCTACATTCTACGCTATCGGAAATGATAATAGGAGGTGTTGTGATAGAGACAAATTTGGATCGCATTGTCTCAGGGGTCAAGGCGCAAGGAACAGTTGCAAAGAGGCCTGTCAACGAAGGCAGAGGACCTACGGGTCTGGGAAGTGGACTTGGCATGGGTGCCAACTTTGCTTGGACGGGACGATGATCATGATAAATGAATAAGATGGAATAAAGGCATGCCAGAGCGGAGTACGAGATGTACTTGCTTAAAGACATGAGTACATGTTATGCCTCAACGAGAGTAACGCCAAACTCCGAGACTTGAATACTACACACATAGAATACACTATTTCGACTCGGGCTCATCTTTCGGGGGAGCAAAAGGCGGCGCATCGGCTCGTCGTTCGTATCGCTTCTCGGGGTCGACGGTACCAAAGAGATATTGCGTCTTTCGTCGGATCTTGCTTCAAGTTAACATACATTCGCTTTAATGCGACAGTATATACGAACCTCTTCAGAAGGCTTGTACTTCTGACCCCACCATTCGAATTCCGAGTAGAAGAAGAGCCATACCAGGGCAGCTAGGAGCTGGGTTAGTCGATAGTGCAGAATAGCTTCAATAAGAATTTTATATACCAATAATTGTTAGAAGCTGAGCAGTTTTGACAAACTTGATCCATCTGGGTGCCCGACTTGCCAGGATAATGCGACGTTTGTACTTCTTCTCAAATCGCAGTTGTTGCTGGACGGTGAGCTGCTTGAAGTTGGGAGGCCACATCTTTCGCGCCTTATAAGGATTCGTGGCCACCGTCAAAGGAGCCTTCTTGAGAAGGTTATCCTTTGACGATGAAGCCATACGCCGGACTAGCGTCGAGAACATTGTGACCAGATGGGCGTGACCTGCGTAATTGATTGACTCAAAGATCTAATATCGATCTTCGCATGATGGCATCGCAGTTGGAGAATCTCCAATGGGAGCGCCACAGCCCGGCCACAACACAGCCACAGGTCACACGCGGGCAGGAACCGCTCCAGAAGAGGAAAGAAAACATCTGCCTTGTTTTGGTATAGGCCAGTGTCGTGTATTTTTTGCACTCTGCCAGCCACTTGACGCACCACGACCCTGCCCCGCGATTTTCACCCCTCCTTCTCGTCGAGTCCGATTTCAATCGCTTACCAACGGTGTGACTCAAAAATTTCCAACGAAATTTCGGAGTATGTGACCCCATTTACCCTCGAACTGCCTGTACGACTTCCCAGGAAACAAGCTGACATAGAATTACTTGTCAGGTCTTGTCCATTTGCGATTATGGCTTCCACCGACGCCGTTCCCAAGGCCATGGAGTCTCTTCACATCTCCAAGACCAAGGAACTCAAGGGTGTAAGTCAAAATTCCTGCAGCTTTCACGAAATAACTGCTCTAACTGTCTCAAGACTGAGAAGCGAGACACTCTCATTGCCATTGAGAAGAAGTACCAAAAGATCTGGGAGGAACAACATGTCTTCGAAGCCAACTCTCCCAGCACCAGCGAGGTGCCCCTCCATTCTATTTCCGCCGCCGAGCTTCGTGAACAACAGCCCAAGTTCTTCGGATGTATGGCTTACCCTTACATGAACGGAACTCTGCACGCCGGTCACTCTTTCTCTGTCAGTAAGGTCGAGTTCGCCGCCGGTGTTGCTCGCATGCAGGGCAAGCGTGCTCTCTTCCCCATGGGTTTCCACTGCACTGGTATGCCTATCAAGGCTTGTGCCGACAAGCTCGTCAACGAGGTCAAGAAGTTTGGTCAGGATTTCTCAGGATACAAGGAGGAGGAGGAGGCCGTCATCGAGGAGGCCCCTAAAGTTCAGCAGACCAAGGAGGATGTCACCAAGTTCAAGGCAACCAAGGGAAAGGCTGCTGCAAAGACTGTGAAGATGAAGTACGTTTCTTCTTGCAATTCCCTGGAATTCTTCTAACAGTGTCAACAGGTACCAATTTCAAATCATGCAAGCCATTGGTATTCCTACTGAGGAGATTCACAAGTTTGCCGACCCTCTGCACTGGCTCCAACACTTCCCTCCCCTGTGCAGGGAAGATCTTACCAACTTTGGATGCCGTATCGACTGGCGCCGCTCATTCGTCACCACCGACGCCAACCCTTACTACGACGCCTTTGTCAGATGGCAGATGAACCGCCTTAAGGAACTCAACAAGATCAAGTTCGGCAAGCGATACACTATCTACTCTATCAAGGATGGCCAACCCTGCATGGACCACGACCGATCTGATGGCGAAGGCGCTGGCCCTCAGGAATATACCGCTCTGAAGCTCAAGGTCCTCGAGTGGGCTCCCAAGGCCGCTGAGACCCTCAAGGGTAAGCTGCCTGAGGAGGCGAAGGTTTTCTGCGTTCCTGCTACGCTGCGCCCAGAGACTATGTATGGTCAAACTTGCTGTTTTGTCGGACCCAAGATTACCTATGGTGTCTTCAAGGCCAACGAGACCGACTACTATGTTATGACCGAGCGGGCTGCCCGAAACATGGCTTACCAGGGCATTTTCGCCAAGGAAGGTGTCATCGAGAAGGTTGCTGAAATTGAGGGTACAGCCCTGATTGGTACGCTGGTTGACGCCCCCCTGTCCCTTCACAAGGAAGGTGTCCGTATCTTGCCCATGGACACCGTTCTTCCTACCAAGGGTACTGGTGTTGTTACCTCAGTTCCTTCTGACAGTCCCGATGATTACGCCACCGTGACCGACCTAGCCAAAAAGGCCGACTACTACGGCATCACAAAGGAGTGGGCTGAGCTCGAGATTTTCCCCATCATTGAGACTCCCAGCTATGGCGACCTTTGCGCGCCCTTCCTGGTCAAGAAGCTCAAGATTGCTTCTCCCAAGGACACAAAGCAACTTGAAGAGGCTAAGGAGCTGGCTTACAAGGAGGGTTACTACCAAGGTATTCTCAAGGTCGGCGAGTTCAAGGGTGAGAAGGTCGAGGTCGCCAAGCCCAAGGTTCGACAGCAGATGATTGATGCTGGCCAGGCTTTCGCCTACTCTGAGCCCGAGCGCAAGGTCACCAGCCGATCCGGGGATGACTGCATCGTCTCTCTGATGGATCAGTGGTACCTGGATTACGGCGAGGAGTCATGGAAGAACACTGCTCTCGACTGGGTTGGAAACGGCTTGAACACTTACACAACGGAGACTAAGAACCAATTTGAGAGCGTCCTCAACTGGCTGAACCAGTGGGCTTGCGCTCGAAGCTTTGGCCTTGGCTCCAAGCTGCCTTGGGATCCCCAGTTCTTGGTTGAGAGTCTGAGTGACTCAACTATCTACATGGCCTATTACACAATCGCTCACTACCTCCACAACGACATTTTCGGAAAGACCAAAGGTCTAGCAAACATTGGACCTGAGGCTATGACTGATGAGGTTTGGGACTATGTCTTCTGCCGCCGGGAGATGAGCGACGAGATCCTCAACAGCAAGATCCCTAAGGAGACTCTGGAGAGCATGCGCCGCGAATTTGAGTATTTCTATCCCCTCGACGTGCGAGTGTCCGGCAAGGACCTCATTCCCAACCATCTGACCTTCTTCATTTATTGTCATTTGGCTTTGTTCCCTAAGGAGTACTGGCCTCAAGGTGTGCGAGCCAATGGTCATCTGATGCTCAATGGTGAGAAGATGAGCAAGAGTACCGGAAACTTCATGACCCTTCGAGATTTGACCCAGAAGTACGGTGCGGACGCTTCTCGTATTGCCCTTGCTGACGCCGGTGACGGTGTCAACGATGCAAACTTTGAGGAGGATGTTGCTGATACCAACATTCTGCGACTGTACACTCTGAAGGAGTGGTGCGAGGAGGTGGTTCGAGACCAGGATCAGCTTCGAACTGGTGAATTCAATTCGTTCCAGGATGCTCTGTTCATGAACGACCTGAATGCTGTCACGAAGGAAGCTGTCGAGCAGTATGCCAACACCAACTACAAGCTGGCCCTGAAGGCTGGTCTCTACGAGTTGACAAGTGCTCGTGACTTCTACCGTGAGGCTTGCGCAGCTGCCAACATTAAGATGCACAAGGATGTTGTTCTCCGATACATTGAGGTGCAGACTCTGTTGCTCACTGTTGTCGCCCCCCACTGGTCTGAATACATTTGGCTCGAGGTGCTGAAGAAGGAGGGTACCGTTCACAACGCTCGATTCCCTGAGATCAAGGAGGTTGATGCTTCTCTGTCGGCGAAGCGCGACTACGTCCGAAGCACTGCTTCCAACATTAACTCGGCCGAGGGTGTTCAGTTGAAGAAGAAGGCCAAGGGCAAGGAGACATCATTCGATCCTAAGAAGCCCAAGAAGCTGACAATCTTCGTGGCTGACAAGTTCCCAGCTTGGCAAGCCAAGTACATTGATCTTCTCAAGGAGATGTGGAACACTGAGACCAAGTCGGTCAACGACAAGGAGCTCAACGGCAAGATTGGCAAGATGGGAGAGATGAAGAAGGCTATGCCGTTTGTGCAGAACCTCAAGAGACGTCTCCAGGCTGGCGAGCCCGCAAGCGCGGTTCTGGAGCAGAAGCTTGCGTTCGATGAGAACGAGACTCTTCTGCAAATGGTTCCTGGATTGAAGCGGACCGGAGGTCTGACTGCTTGTGACGTGATCTTGGTAGAGCAAGGAACCAAGAAGGGCTCCTCTTTGATAGACAACAAGGAAGTGGAGATCTCTGTTCCTGTTGCAGAGCAAGCCGTTCCTGGCCAACCAACATTCTACTTTGAGAATGTCGAGGCTTGAGTATGAATGCTAGGAAAAGGAAGGAAAAAGAAAAGATGTTCCCTGTCGTTATGATTTGATGTTTAGACAGAGTACGTAGGGATGTACTCAGACCGACTCAGGAGGTTGCGCGTTCCTGCGTAGGATATATGTGGATCCAGAGATCTTTGTTTGAGTTAAAAATGGAAAACCTGCCGATCAGGTATATTAGAGAAGGCTTGTTTTTCATTATGCCCAGTGTGTGACTGCCATGACATGGACAATGCCCTTTGATCTGGGAAGCGGACGTGTTCCTAGATCTGCGATGTGCCGATGAGCCCCATTCCATTCAGGCTACCTCAGCTACTGTACTGTACTCGATCTGTTTTGCTCAGCTCGACCCATTTTGTAGGCTATGCTTTCATGTGATGTGCATGTACGCGTTCATGTGCTTGAGTGTCTGAGCTGACTGTGCTTTGCCACTCCAAATATGGCCGCAGAATCACCGTCGACAACGATAGTATGGAAATAGAAGCAATAGTGATTATGATAGTAATTGCACACGATTCAGTGATTGCCAAGCTTTCCTACAAGTTCCAGAACTTGACGAGACCAAGGATCGATTTAGTTTGCAAGGTTGAGGAAGCCAGGCAGGGATGAGAAGGGAATTAGCATTAGCGAGGCGAAAGGAGACGAAGGCCGGGGCGAGGTAACGTCCTTTGGTAGATTGATTTGTTTCATTGTATGGATGACTTTAATTAAGTTAATTCTTTAATGGAAGGATTTGGGTCTGAATAAAGGAGTTAGACCGAGTTGTTATTTGGTCTGTCTTGCATCTTTTCTCCGATAGGACAAGGGGGAGATGGAAATGGGCATTGAATTAATTTCGATATCGAATATTTCCGCCTGCAAAGTCATCGGATGTCTGTAACAGGCCCCTGACGAGAGGTAGTATTTCCATCAAAGAGATAATAATATCCGGGGCAAATAAAATAGACAACTAATTAACGATAAGCAAAAGGGGGCCCCGAAAAGCTTGATCATGCAAAAATATGGAGTTGATCTGGGTCGGTAAAAAAGGAGAGCGAGCGAGAGAGAGGCGAAGAAAGAGGATTGTTGGACTGGAGCGAATTCAAGGGACCTTGTCATTCTCCATCTCTCTCCCTGTTTGTTTACTTGAATTGGGATTGAGGATTGATGGATCCATTATACTGTCTGTCTACTGTATTGCGCGTCCTGCCAGGTGCGGTAGTAGAGCAACGGTAGAGAACGGACGGGAGCCGGGGTTAATGGGATCACAGGAGCGTGGGAACCACTATAACAGCGCGGGCTAAGGTGCCTAAGCTATGCTATTAATGATTGATTACAAGGGTCCAAGTCAAGTCATGATGAAGCTTCTTCTTTTAGTGACTGACGCTAAAAAAAAAAAAAAAAAAAGTGATGGATCAAATCATAGGTACGCAGAGTATGCAGGAGCTGGTGAGTTAGTTGAGGCTGGTATGTGCTGTAATCAATAGTCAGTCATTCAATGCAGGAAACAAGTCATCATTGATTATGTGGCTGGGTGAAGATCATTCTCCAAGTCTCCTTTTCTCTCTCTTTTCCCCTTGAATTTTAGAAATATCAAAGCCTGACTGGTCTGGCCATGGTCACAGCCTGGTCAGGGCTGTTTTATTTTGCTTGCGCGTCAGAACCACAAAAAAATTCCAACACAGATCTGCACTTTATTAGTCCGAGCCGCAACAGAGATCCTGGGCCATGGCGTCCAATTAGGATGGAGATGGCTGCCGCTATTTGCGCAGGTCTTCCATGGGTTGTTAATAGAATGTACAGTGAACGATAATAATTACAATTAATCCTTATTGAGTCGATACATACTGATGGGTACCGCAATATCTCCAGTTTATCTTTGGGGGTGGTGTTGGTTAATAACTACAGTAATTAATACCGTAAAATATTATTTATCCTTTTTTAGAAACTCAAACAGAGATAGAGAGAGAGAGAGTTCCTTTCCTTGCCTTGTCTTGGTCTCAGTTTGCTGCTTGCGCAATCCACCTCCACCATCCCCAAACAGACTAAAAAAGAAATACCCATAATTGTTCCCTTCTCCAAAGATCTACAACGATACAGTGTAAGTGGGAATTTGGAGAATGGGTTAACTTTTTTGGAGAGAGGCATTTCAAGAAAGGAAAAAAACTTGGTTAGTTTATGACGCAACGTTTCTTTCTTCGTTGCCAGTGAAACTGAAAGTCGATCAAGAAACTCAACGGCTGATCATTTACACTTCAAGCTTTGTTTTGGTGATGGAGGTTGACTGTATGTACGTACCTCAAGAACTGGTAGCGGTCCCGTCCTGCAGCACGGTTAATATGCTTAGAGCACTAAAGATAGCTCATCGGGATCCCGTAATGGTGTGCACCCATCAAAAAAATACAAGCCATGTCAGTTCAGTTCAGGTCAAGCTTTTTGTTCTCCTGCATGTGGCGGCAGATGAACGATAATCGATTGGTTAATCTAGAAACACCTGCACACTATATCAAAGTGGCTGAAGTTGTCCCAACTGTTATTTTCTCTCTTTATGAGTGATTATTGAATTGCATAGCCGCGTCAACCTGTTGGTCTATCCATAAACATCTGCCGGATTCTTGTTCTTGACTTGCCTTGCACTGTAGATTGCGTTGACTCCTACTCTAAAACTCTCTTGTATGCCTTGATTTTCCAGTAATAACAGAAAAAAACCAAGAGGTTAGGGTGGAGCCCTTCACTTCTGTAACTGACGCACCGGATCAACTTCCTCGTTGAGGCCCCGGCTTTGTATTGGGTGATATCGACGTATCCTGGCGGTGGAGTCGTTCCGTGCAACGCAAGACAATGTAATGTGGATAACAGCAGTCCTGTTCTGTCCTGTACTGTACTGTAACAAGGTGGTCATGGCTCAGACCTTGAGCCTTGCTCATCCCATGAGAGAACAGCAATAGCACACAGATGATGGGATGGATGGGTTGGGATGATGCAACCGCCCCCCCCTTCTCCCTCTGGGGGGCTTGTGTCTATGTACACACGTACCCAGGTACGGTACTTGATACATTGTATCTCATTAATACACAAATTCACTGACAATCCTTGCGACTTCAAAGGGTATATAGGAGTCGAAGCTCTCCTGCTCATCCAGTCCTTTCCTCATTCTCATCATCCACTACAACAAACAACAATCGCTATACCAACACTCGTTTATAAACAACTCCGATCTACTTCTCTTTCGACCTTTTTCTCAACAAACCCCAACAAACCAAACCAAACCTTCAAAATGCACGCCTCCGCTGCCGTCCTTGCTTTCGTCGCTGTTGCGGCTGCTGCCCAGACCCCTGTGGCCCCTGTTGCTACTCCCATCGCTACTCCCGGTGCCCGTTAGTCCACCCTTCTATCTCACGATAACTTTATTTCTTCCATCAGAGCATCAACTAACATGACTCTAAACAGCCACCAACGGTACTAAGCCCGGCCACGGCTCTGGCTCCGGTTCCGGTTCCGGCTCTGGCTCCGACACCCCCGCCAACGGCGCTGCTGCTCTCGGCCTCAGCGGTCTTGCTGGTGCCCTCGCTGTTGCCCTTGCTCTGTAAATGTCTCCCAACGAGACTTTCACAGAGTTGGTGGCTATGAGGACCCTGTGATACCCTCAAAGGGTCCTGGAGGAATCGTGCTGGTGCGCGTTTAACTTTCGATGGAGATAGATCGGGATCTCGATTGTCCCGACTAGAATAGAATAGACCAATGGAGCGCCATCGCTTCAGCTATATTAATACTAATCGCATACCACCATCTAACTCTTGCTTTGTGATGCCTTTCTTTCCGTGTTCTGTCATGTTGTACTACCATTCTCACTTGAGCGTCCATACCCTTGCTTATATCAGAAAGCTTGGCAGTAACCCTGACTTTGCAGGGCTGCGAAATGAAATCCGACCGGAAAATTGTGTTCCGCACCGTTGTGCTCACCTGACAGGACTACTACTAATGATCGTGGTTGGTTCATTTCCGACTTCAAAATGTCGCCGTGGAACTGTTGCATTTTGGTGATCTCGAGTTGGTTTCAGCTGATTCTTCCATATGGGTGGAATGATGGCATGAGAGACAAGCTCGAACCTTGACTGGAACGAACCTGACATTCTTCCCATCCCGTCAACCTTGCAAGTCGACTGATTGTGGTGGCTACACAAGGCTGGTACAACATATGTAGGCTGTGGTTCAATGCACTTTGCGGCTTCCTCCCGGTTAACTGGCGACAACTCGCTCACGGTCGGGTCGAATGCGTTGCGAAAACGAACATTCCGATATTTTCTGTCGTATCGCCCCGTGTCAGGTTTCACCGGGTGACTTCAGGCTCTGATACGAATGTCGTAGTGGCGGCGCTGCACAAGTTTGCCGTTTCGATGCTCTCACATAGTGGCCGCGCTTTGTATTACGTATCTATCATGATTTTCGGTTGACTCAGGCAGTGATGGGAACCTGGCCGCCTGAAGCGCCTGAGGTTGGAGGCTTTGGTAAATCGTCCTGGGGAAATATTAGCTGCGAAACATGGAACATGGCGCATCAAAACATACCAAGTCAAAGATGACCCGGATCATAAGACTGCAGCTGGGGCAGACAGCGATGTCCTGCTCCTCCAGCAAGTCTTCAAGGGTAATCTGAAACTTGTCGCCACAAGGACAAGGGAACTGGTAAACACCCATGGCTTCGTCAAAGGTCATATCTTCGATCTCGACCTCATCGTAGATAGAAATACCCTCGTCGTCAGACATTTTGGCGGTTCGGTCGGATAGTGCTTTTCGTCAAGTTTGTGAAAGTTCCAAGTTGAGGTTAGATTTATTATAAGACTCATGAACAAAAAAAAGTGCCCCGCGAATGCGACCAAAAAATCGTTCTTCCCCCACGGAATGTGGCGTATGCAAGCTAAAGTGTGGCAGTGTATTTTACCTGTGGCTGCTGAGTCAAATGTCAATCACATGCCGAGTGCTATGGGAAAGTGTGGGGAGGCTTGCACTTGCCCCAGATTCATCGGCCGAGGAAGCTTTCTGTATGGGGAAACTGCATTGCATTTGATGATGGAGCTCACAAGACGCTCTTGGCCATGTAGCGTAACAATCTTACACCTTGCAACTTCTCTCAGCCTATTCTCTTCCTTACTTCGGATTATTTCTTAGACATTTGCCTCGATTTGCGCTTTTGTTATACTCAGACTTTCTGACTCCGTGATTCCCCATGCGCTTCAGTGTCTTTGACAGATCTGTGACGTGACGTCGACAACGCCTCGGCTCACCATCAATTTCGACGTCTGCGTAACCGCGCTGTTATTGGGTCTCTTCCAAACAACGCCTCCTCCATACAATAAACATATCGTTAGGTCGAATATAGAGCCCCAGGACTCTCTGTGCGCCCACCATGGCCTCTCAATCGAAGCTGGCCTTACCAGACAATCGCACCCTTCGTGGCATGGTATCTCACCTTACCAGCCTATACGTCTCTAACCGCACACGCATCTCACGCGCCGTATGGATAACGTTATTCGCTGCTCTCGTCAACCGAATTCGACTCGCCATCTCCGAGCAAAAGGCAGCCTCGGCGCGTGAAGCTGTCCAGCGCGCCGCTCGTCGCGGTACCACTTCCAGTGGAAGCGAAGAAACTCCAAAAAAGAAGGTCGAATTAAATCGCGAGTTCTTCCGGTCACTTCTGAAACTTCTTAAGATTGTTGTACCAGGATGGCGCAGTAAAGAGTCCAGGCTGTTGATGAGCCACACTTTCTTCTTGGTTCTCAGGACACTTATAAGTGTGCGCGTCGCTGAGATGGACGGCGCTATAGTTAAGGCTCTAGTGAAGGGCAACGGAAAGGAATTCCTGAAGCGCATAGTATGGTGGATGTTGATTGCGGTCCCCGCAACTTTTACCAACTCTATGGTAAGTCTGACCGTGGCCATCTGCTCTATTGCTTTGCTGATTCGAGCCACAGCTATCATATCACCAAGCCGAACTATCGCTCAAGTATCGATCACGGCTAACACAGCATATCCACGACAAATATCTATCCAACCTGACTTTCTATGGTATCTCAGCTCTGGATGATCGGATAAAGAACCCTGATCAGTTGATTGCTGTTGATGTGTCAAAGTTCTCTAACAGTCTGGCTGAGCTATATAGTAATTTAGCTAAACCTCTGCTGGATATGGTAAGCTCGGGTTGTCACCTCTTATACGCATGTTGCTAACCTTTCGTAGACCATCTATACCTGGTCTTTATCAAAGAGTGTTGGTGGCGAAGGCGTCGTCTTCATGTCACTTCTGGTGCAATTATCAGCCAACGTCATGAGGGCATTGACTCCGCCATTTGGAAAATATGTCGCTGATGAAGCAAGACTGGAGGGCGAATTCCGATTCCAACATTCGCGTCTCATCGATTACAGCGAGGAAGTTGCCCTATATGGTGGCCACAATGCCGAAAAGGACACATTGGACAAGGGTTACTTTACTCTTATCAAACACGTCAACTACATTCTTCGACGACGATTTTACCATGGTTTTATGGAGGATTTCGTCATCAAGTATTTCTGGGGTGCCCTTGGTCTGATGCTTTGCAGCGTTCCAGTCTTCATCAAGATGCCTGGCCATATCGCGATGAACATGGGCGATCGAACGGAAGCCTTTGTCACAAACAGACGAATGCTTCTCTCTGCCTCTGACGCTTTCGGACGTATCATGTTCTCTTATAGGGAGGTCATGGAGTTGGCAGGTTACACATCGCGAGTTGCCACTCTTCTGGATGTGATGAGTGATGTCCAGGCAGGTCACTTTGAAAAGAAGCTCGTCTCTTCTTCGAGCGTTGAGGGTAACGAGGCCGTACTTAAGGGTCGTGGAACGGTACATGAGAGTAACGATATCACCTTTATTGATGTGTAAGTCAAAGCCGAACAACTTGCGAGGAAATTGTAGCTAACCACATCACCTTAACAGACCCATCATTTCTCCCAACGGAGACGTACTGATCAAGGCTCTGTCTTTCACTCTCAAGCACGGTGACCACTTGCTTGTGGTTGGTCCCAATGGCTGCGGCAAGTCATCCCTATTCCGTATTCTAGGTGGTCTCTGGCCCGTTTACGGAGGCACTGTTTATAAGCCTCCCTTCCACGCCATTTTCTACATCCCTCAACGGCCCTATCTATCCCGGGGTTCTCTCCGTCAACAAATCATCTACCCAGACTCTCTCCGCCAGATGCGCGCTCGAGGTGTCACCGATGCAGACCTCCTTGAATACCTCAAGATTCTGGGCCTCGAACACCTCCCTGAACTATATGAAGAAGGATGGGATGCCGAGGCTGAGTGGCGCGATGTCCTTTCAGGTGGTCTTCAACAGCGCGTCGCCATGGCGCGCCTGTTCTATCACCGTCCCAAGTACGCTATCCTTGACGAGTGTACCAGCAGTGTCACCCTCGAAACAGAAAAGGCAATGTACGACACAGCAAAGTCGCTCGGTGTTACTCTCATGACTGTCAGCCATCGCCGAAGTCTGTGGAAGTACCACTCCCATATTCTTCAGTTCGATGGTCAGGGTAAGTATGTCTTTACCAAGCTTGACGCCGATCGACGTCTCAAACTCGAGGATGAGAAGGAGGAACTTGAGGTTCGACTGCGCCAGGTCCCAGAGTTGGAGCGTCGCATTGCTGAATTGACAGCGGCGTAGAGACTACATTTATGTCGAGAGATGTTGTAATGAAACTCTTGAATACCCAGGAGATGGATTTTGGTAGGAGCTGTGTTTTGGAATGTTTAGATATTGGCGTACACTCACTCTTGGTAAAGCAAAGCATTTTACATCATATGTAGATGGTACCATCAACTATATTTACTCTACCATAAATGTGATCACGGAGCTTTGTTGAGGTATTTAGTCCTTATTCTTATACCAGAAACCAACAGGCACCTGTTTGGCCTCATTCTAGGATAGTATTGTCCAAGCTACCCTCACATCCATTCCGCATTGTACCCCTCCTGATGAAGGTCATCTCATTGTTCCATCGTAGGAAGATTGTTAGGATGGTAAGGGCATGTCTTTTTGTGAACACTGTTGTCGCCACGCATGATATCTCGGTGACTTGCACCGCATTCGAAACAGAACTCGTGCCTGCACCTGATGCCTGAGACCCAAACGAGTCAGTATTGAATAGGAGGGTTCTTTCATGCACTATTCGTGGCTTCTAGGCTTAGTCGCGTCCGCCTCGACAATAGTTGTTGTGACCTCGAGTATATGGCTGGTTACACGCCCAGCAAAACTCGTAACGGCATTTAATGCCTGTCAAAAACAAATACTTAGTATCCAAATGAAATAATTGTGCTAAACCTCATATGCGGACGCACCATAAATGGCAGGATATAATCGTCAAAGGCCAGGCGCATAAACGTGTGAAAATGAGAGGTAAACTTACAAGTCATATGTGAACTGTCGGGACGTTAGGTTGATGACCAGAAGTAGATATGGATACAGGTTTGATGCTTACCAGCCTTTATTCTTCTCAATCGCCCACCCGCACCCAGCACAGGGCTTGGTGGTGCGACTAACAGTTGCATTGCTCTTGGCCTCTTCTTTCTTTCGTCTGGCCGCGATCTGGCGGGCGAGCTGTGCCGCTTTCTGAGCTTGCTCCCTCTCCTGAAGAGCGCGCTCTTCCCTTCGCCTCATTTCAGCTTGATCCTCAGCTAGAAGACCTTGGGCCATGACTCTATCGGCCTCTAGTTGAGCTTGTTGTGCCTCTGACCACTTTTCATTCTCCAGTTCAAGACGCGAGCGGAAGTTCTCCGGATCAGCCAGAAGTTGGTCGTATTCTTTACAAGATATGGTCTCATGCCACGCAACATTGTGGTGGAAACAAGAACGGTGATTGCAGTGAAGGCAGGTGACAATGGGTTGGGCTGACCCAGACTCATGTATTTGTCCTGAACCACATCCAGACGTACACCAGACGAAGTTCTCGGCCTCTGACATGGCTGCCCTCAATGCAATTGTCTCATATCTAAAGCTTGTCAGTTACAATTGAGTTTTCAAGGTTGCTGTGTCCTTACTTCGTGAAAGTTTGCTTGTTAGCATACCGTTGAATATCGACATACTCCAGTAATTCTCGGCATTCAGGACATCTAATCTCAGTCCAAAGTTTACTGCTCAGATCTGACTCTATTGATAGCTGCACACAATCGAGGCATGTGTTAGGAGCATGCGAGCACGTTGCAGTTATGGAGAAGCGTGGAAAAGCGTCTGCGTGCTTTGTATTTGCACATACTGCACATTCTAGGTCGTCTATAACAGTACTTCTGGGAGTACGCTGGTGTGTAACAATCACATCAGCGGAGTCGGCCGCTCGCTGATACCGTTGCCCAAAACTATTTCATGTCAATGTTTACCGTACGTTCAGGAAATAACGGGATACTCGTACCGAAATTCGTCATCCAGCTCGTTCTCCGGTTGTTCTAGCTGGCGGATAGCATCATCTTGCTGATCGACCAAAGGGACATACGGATTAGCGGAGGAGAAGGAGGAGGCATTCATAGTTCGAGGGCGCTTGTTGGGCAGTTCTGTGTTATCTCTGGCGGCCCTTGTATCGACATCCTGGACACCAAGGTCCGTCAGGTCAAGGATTGACGTTGAAATAGGAGCATAACCTCGTTGAGATGTCGGTTTCCCATTCCGAGATGGAGTGTTCTCGTCAGTTGTAACTGAACCAGAGCCAGCAAGGAGCGAATTGGGGGTCAGTTCGTCATCATCCAAAAACGAAGGCCTTTGATAACGGAATGCTGGCTTGGAAGAAGGTACAGGTACAGGACCTGGCTGTTGCAATTGAGTTTCTGAGTCTCGCAACGTTGATGGGGCAGAAGGCCTCAAAGGTAGCTGGGAGGTAGACCCGGTTGAGGAAACAAGGCAAGTTTGGCTGTCGTCCTGATGCTCTTGATTCGTTTCCTCTTCATCGTCCACAAGCCAGATGGATTCATCATCGTCTCCAAATCCTCCCATGATATCGGGGTTTACCCGTCCATAGATACCCGTCGATCTGACAAACATGTTGTTTTTAAGAGGATTCGCGTCTGTATAGGGAACGTATTTTGTGGTATAGTGGTCCGGTTCTGGCTCTGGAGTAGGAGGTTCATCTACAGCCTCCTGAGCTGTGGAGTGATTCTGGTTGTGCTGATAATTCGAGAGGGTCGAGACAGTAGAAGGGACCGAGGTTGGAGGTATGGGGTATGTGAATTGCCGTCGAGGTTGCTGTTCATATTCAGGTTCTGTCGAGACGGTCGAAGGCACAGAGCTGGGTGGCAGAGGATAGGGATTATGTTGACGTTGAGGAGGATTCTCCGTAACAATGTTGTTGTCAGGAGCAGTGATGGGAATAGGGACAGTGAAAATGCTAGCCTCCACTTCAACCTCAGGTTCAGGTTCAGGTTCAGGTTCAGCGAGAACGTTACTGGAAGTCTGAACCTCGGCGGGTGAAGAAGTTGAAGTCGTTTTCGATGCCTTCCTCTTTTGCCAAACGCTTGAGGCTTTGTTTTTTAGAGAGCGCAGCATGGCAACAGGCAGGAGACAGAGGGTAAATTGGGGCAGGTAGGAAATTCTAAAGGGCCCGGGCAGTTGCAGCTGCAACGACTGTGTGGAGCTGCTATGAAGATATGTTTGCCTTTGCTTTTTTGGAAGAAGAAATTAACGGGTTTTCATGGCCATTGAGTTTGATACTGTCTCAGTTGAATGATCACCTACTGCCAACATCAAATAGATATTAACACGGCAATGGAAGTTCTCAGGTGTGAATATGAGTCTGTACCTGTTGCCTGAGGTACTGCTGCTTGCACCGGCTGCCCTTCACTTGCAGGGCAGTTTCAGGCTGTGCATCTACCTAGCGGACTCTAAAGTTCTTCTGGCGAGTTTCTCAAAGTACCTATGATGTATCGTAGCATCATGACTGAGATCACCTGAAGCAAACCATCTATCCTTGGTACGAGGCAGGCTTTCGTACCCCACTGGGCTGAATCGAAGGCTTTTAGGCGATTGTTGATTGTATGAGCTGGCAGTGGCTGTCTATCTCTCTATCATTGGGACCTGGGTCATCCTCTTAGAGATAAGTGCTCGCCCGATTAAGGTGTCAGACTGTCAGTAGGTAGATCCAAGGGTGCCTGCCCTAGTGGAGTCCTCGGTAGTGCCCCGCCCCCGCCTCGAAGCTCTCTCGAATCGACACACCCCCGGGGCGTCATTAACTGACATCAGCTTGCACAGATGGATAGGTAGATACCGCCAGCAAATACGAGGGCAAAGACGAGTATTATTAAAGTCGATTTAGCTCAACAATAGTGTACAATCTCTAAGCAACCAGATTCAGCCTGCATTGCACATTCGTCTCCCTCCAATGCAATCATACCACCCAGTTCTGTGCCATTCAGTTCAGTTAGTTTCCCCCCAACTCTAAGAAATTCCGATATTGTCCACCCAAGATATGTGCAACATATCAGACATATTCGCATGTCACTGTGTTATATCGCTGGTCTGTGGTATGAATTAGCAAAAGTCTATGGCAAACTCGCTTAGTAAAAGACTCACTATTGTAGAGCAGAGTGTAGGTAGTGGATGCCGAAAGATAGACTGCCTCAATCTTGCAGTTTAGTTCGTAGTACCATTCCCCGTCTGACCCTTGTCGACGGCAAAGTTGGTTCTCTGGGATGTGGCTAACATCGGCCTCAACGTTTGCGAGCACCTTGACATTGTCATCGCGCGCCACTGGTGCATCCCGAGGCAATTGATCGTTATATATCGTCATTTTTATCTTACGGATGCGGCCACTGGACACTGGGCCTGTCCAGACGAAGGATGTGAAGTATGGCTCGTTCTCAGATACCGCAGACCCCTACGACAAGTTAGACGGGAAGTCGGCTCACAAGTAGCGTTCGCTGAACACTCACCCTGGTGATAAACCATTCCATCGCGAGAACTTTGTAACATCCGTCGAGGCCACACCACGTCCTTTGGCTCTTGAGGTGGCCATGAAGCTTTTCATCCCATCGAGCGCGCCACTCGGTACCATAGTGCTTTCGAGCCTTGCGATTCTTCACTTTGACAACGGCAAGCTCTGGTGCGGCATTGGCAAGCCCCTTGAGGACAGCACCTTGCACGATAGCCTGCCAAGCGTTGGGTGGTTGCATGATCTGAATGGATTTGTCGACGGAGATTCTCAGTCGCTCTTTGAGGTAGCTGGAAGCGCCAAAACCACCAACTAGAAGAATGGCGCGGATCGGCACGTTACTAGCCGTGATCTGGTCCTTTACCAATCTAATCACCTCAAGTACAACGGGCTCAAAGATGGTCTTGAGATCAGATGCCTTCAGGGCGAAGCGCCCCCGGCTAATGCCGAGGGCCTTGTTGTTGGCCAAACCTGCAACTGGGATGTTGTAGGTTTCATCTGGTCCGACGTTCAAAGCAAACTGACGTTTGACCTTCTTCTCAAAAACCTCCATAGCCTCGGCCATGACTTCGTCGTCAAAACCATCCTCCTTGCCCAGTTTACCTCGGAGATATTTTGCGAAGCGCATGTTGAGGAAGGTCGAGCCACAAAGAGCTCCCGAACCAGGAGCTGCCTCCTGGACTTCTAGAATAGGCTTAAGACCAGTGATAGTGTATGATATCAAATCAACAGTACCACCACCAGCGTCAACAACGACAATGGTTTCCCCGACCTTCAATCCATGGGGGTCAAGTCCATGCAGGGCATAAATCGCAGCAGCTTCAGGTTCAGAAACAAGGTGGACCTGTTGTTTTGATCGCCAGAGGCCTGAGGCCTTTTGGCACGCCTTCTTAGTCTTATCTTTGGCTAGATCGCTCCAGATAGCGGGAACTGTGACGACAAATTCGAGGGGAGTGCTGTTCACAATGCTGTCGCCAAGTTTCTCGCGGAGCGTGTAGAGTAGATGGTCGCCAAGCTGAGAAATAAAGTCGGTAACGAGTTGGTCTACGTTTCGGCCGCCTCGAGCACCATCGGAGGTCACTGTTTGACTCATGGTCTGCAGATCAGGGTCAAGGTCTCTATAAAGGTGTCAACTAACTGGAAACGCGGTCCATTTGCATCAACAATGTAGAGGCTCACAGCTTGAACCACTCAATGACTTCATCTTGAGGTGCAGTAATGGGAATGGAGAAACCCCATTCGATGTTGTCCCCGTTATACCGAAGCTTTGAGGGCACCTTGTCACTAGATTCTCCCTCTCGGTTTGAACTAGACACGGGCCATTGGGTGATACAGGTTCGTCTCGAAGGATTGCGACTCTCGGCCCAAGCGACTCCAGAGTAGGTGGTTCCGAAATCGATACCGACAATGATCTTTCGATCAGTGATTTTTAGCTTATCAAAATCCATGGCTTCTTGATTGCAGGAAACGAAAGCCTTAGTGCACGAAGGAGGGAAAATAAATGTTGGGGTGGATGAGAGTCCAGAGGGGTAGGTAGTTATTAAGGCAGGCCTGGGTGGCAGTGGCAGTTAGAAATTATTGGATCGTGCCTGCTTGGTGGTGACACCAGATGGAACGAACGCCAGCTCAGTACCTCCACTACCAAGGCAAATCACTCCAGGGAGTGATAAGGAAGTTGATCTCTACTGGGTAAGCTGCGGTTACTGAGAGCCTATCTACCTTGCTTCGCTGCCATGAGCTTAGGATAGATGCCTACCTCTCATATGATTGAATTAACTTATAGACTTACACCCTAGCTTTGCGATGTCCAAAGTGCCAATCCATCTATGACTACAGTACTAACCCAAGTGACGAACCACTTTCCTGCCTGCTATTGAGGGGTTCTTTATGGCAAAAGTGTGTAAGCGCCATAAGATGGGGCTTCTATTGGGCTGTATATAGCCTGTTTCTGTTTGAGATGATTCTGCCTTGTATGGAGAAGGGCTCCTGTAATAATGGATGTTCTTAGGTACTTTACCGTAGTTCTAATTACTAGACTAGGTACTATACTCACCCGGCATGAGGTCAAGTCGCCCGATGTTAGCTCAGGACGGCCACTAGACCCTTCCTTGGCTAAGGTATAGGCCCGACCTAACTGTACAGTAGGTAGTTCAAACGGCTGCGGGTGCGGCTGAGGTCATGGAGGGAGGGTAGGTATGGATCCACTTACGGGGAGACGATGGAATGGTGGATGCCATGCAGCAGTGTAGAACAGGGGTAGTCGATCACTAAAGTACCTGTTCTGTACCAGTATCTGGCCTAACTCAATTTGGTGGGGTTGGACTTGGAGACTTTTCGGGCAACCCGTCATGAGTTCCGACAATCTGCATCGGATTGAGTTGAGTTTCCAGCTACCTACCTAGGTACGGAATGCGCTTAACTGTCTAATCTTTACTCTTGGTATGATCATGGTGTATTCATATGTTTGAATTATACCGATGAGTGACAACTACAGTCGCATATACCTACTCTTATCGTCAGAATGTATCCATATAGTTGGCAGGGACCTCACCCCTGCTCCTCCAAGTCGATAATACACTTTGAAGAACCGTATGTCGACTTGTCGAGAACAGGAAACAAAAACAGTCAGCGGAATGTATTTCCAGTCCTGCACAGTTCTCTCATCAAAGTGTGCCCTACCTGAAACTAGGTAGCAGTAGGCAGCCATTTAAGCTGTTCATCAAATGATGGGCTGCCATTGATATCAACACCCCTCTAGGTACCTTCCTCTCGCACATGCAGTCAGCCTCTTCCCTTCTATTGAATACATCTATTGCAGATGTAGGCGACTCAATTGCAACAAACTCACCAATCCAGCCAGTCTGCCTAGGTACCCATTCCAGGCTGCTCCGTTGTCTGTCAAGCTGCAGTTATCCGACAAGCGAAGCGCCTCGCCTTTCTACATTTTTGTCTACGCTGTATCCAAATTGCACTGCACTGCACTGCATCGCACCGCACTTCGTCCACGGACCATTACACGAAAGCCGCATTCGTTCCATCAATCATTATCCATCAGACCAGTGAAATCGTATTTCTGGTCTGCTGTCAACGTCCCTCTTGTATCGCCCTGTTCCAGATTTCGATTCTATCTCTGACCAGCTTTTAAACAATGGCGGATGCAAAGAAGGGTACCTCTCCTCCTTCTGTACCTCCAAAGGAACCCATCAAAGAGGACAATTCAACCTCAGGCGCCCCTATCAAAGGAAAAGACGAGACTCGTGCCAAAAGTCGGCCTGCTTCTACTTCGACCCAGAAAGAAAACAAGCGAGAACGTCAGGATATGTCCTCTTCTCCTGAGAAGCGACTCCATAAGACGGTGTTAGCGAATCTAAAGATGGACGACACAATTGAAAATGGCGATGCAGTCAAGACACCACCTAGAGCACTTGTTCAAGAATCAAGTGGACAGGATCATATAGGGCAAAGGTTATCAGCTCTGCACGACCTGATGGAAATAGATAGCTCTCCCGGTACTGCAAATGATTTCAGCGATGACAGTGCCTCGCAGTCGCCAGCACTGCCAAAGGCCAGTCTATCACACTCCGCTGAATTTCAGTCACTTGAGGAGCTTGATGGCTTCGAGAATGACAACGTCACCCACCCCGACCAAAAGCTACGTGAACAAAACAACCAACTCAACCGTCGCATTCACGACCTTCAGAGACAGCTCTCCACACTCACCACAGACAAACAAATTGCAGAAGAAAAAGCAGAATCGGCAACAGAGAAACTTGACAGTCTGAAGCAAAGAATGAACTCAAACATGACAGAGGTTGAGGTCAGCAGTGAGGCGCTGGCAAGCAAGGTAGAAGAACTGAGGAAAGAGAACCGCGCGCTCAGAGAACAAATCAACGATGCGCAATCTCATATCTTCAGTCTCCAGCCATACCGCAAGGAGTTGACCCCTGAAGAGGTTGGACAGGTATGCCACCCGTTCTCGATTCCTCACATACAGTATTCCGCGCACACTTGCTAATACTTGCTATTCTAGGAGTACGATGCTCTGGTTGAACTAGTTCAAGACTGGGTACAGAAGTTCATGGATCCGTGGCTGGACGATTACCAAGAAGGCGTCGAAGCCCTCTTCAATAACGTGAAGAAGCGATCAGTGGATTTTGTCAGGTTCAAGAACCTCCTATACCAGTACCCCGATCTACTCCATGGTGCGAGCTTCCCAGAAACCGACGAGGACATTATCACATCTGTGATCATGAGATACTTGCACGACCACATCTTTCAGACTGTCCTGTATGGTACGATTACTCGTTATGTCGAGGTCATAAGCTTCATCGAGAAGGAGATGCAAATGTCGGTCGAGCCGAAAAGAGGTATGTTCATGTCACTATGAGTTCCTAGTCACGTTCAAATAGCTAATTGAAGTTTGCACATAGACCTTTTCTCTGTGAGAACATGGACGGCCGAAGCATACAACGCCCTTCTCAGTTCTCCCCAATTCAAGAGTGTTCGTAATGAACGGCGCGAAACCATGACACGAGAACTCGCAAACATGCTCAAAATATTCTTTAAGAAGGAACAGTTCAACTGGTTCTGTCAGAATACGTGTGAGCGAGTTGTCGTGCCCGCCATGAAGCTCTATGAGAAGATGCTGATCTCGACCAATCACTTCTACCTCGACGTCAATTCCTTCATTGTCAGAGCTAGAGGCGAGCTCACCACGTCCACCGATTTCATCGACACGCTCCAGAACCTTGACTGCAAGAATGTCCTGCAGAACCGCAAGACATTCAACGTGGACAAACTTGATCCGCCGCCATCCAAGAAGGAGCTTTACCATCGCCTGCACAACGTCTGTACTGTGGTGCCGGCCTTGTATATGAGACAGATCGGACAGAGAGACGCAATCAAGGAACCTATCGTAGTTCGAAAGCAACAGATGCTGGTTGCTTGGGGACCGGAAGAGAAGCGTAACAAGTACCAGGAAAACGGCGATCGAACACTTGTGTCGCATTTGTATGGGTTCAAGACTACTGGAGAAGGATGGGCTTCATTCCTGAGGTGATAGTTGCAAGTTGGAGTTGAACGTGGATCAATCGGCGCGATGGTATCTCGAGCAAAAGAGAAACTTACGCATAATGAATGATGGTCGACAGATTAGGGATCATGACTGTCATCTTGATATGGACGCGATCACAATGAGAGGAGGGTTGAGCTAGTACCCATGGTGTTCTGTACTAGTCCAGATAGCATGACTGCCAACCGTGTCACATCACTAAATAACGAAGAATGAATTACCAATGTCGATCCCCCGAAAGGTTCTCGATATAAATTGTACAAGCGTGCTTCGAGCACATAAAAGTTCCCTATATGGCCACAACTGGGCACACACATCATCCTAGGTATCCAGAACACCAAGCTACATGACAAAAGGGATGTGAAGAAAATGGAGTGAATGCTAGGGTGTCTTTACGACAACAATAAAGAAGAACGTTAACGAGAAATAGAAAACAGAAAATCAAATAAGGGAAATAAAGGCCTGTCCCTTCTTTATCATCAGAAGGCGGCGAGGTATCAGCACACTGTATATCCATCCATTCTCCTAATTCCGCACCTCATTTCTCCTTTCCCTCAAGGTGACCCAACCTTGATTGGTCTAGTTGTGAATACATGTCTTCTTTCTCCTTCATTTTAGGTCGAGAGGTTTTATAGTTAAAATCAGAAAGGACAAAGGAAGTGTAAGATGGACCTGTCTAGGTCTGTTCATACCACTGCGTCATGTAAGTGGTTACAAATGCGCGTCTTCTCAGCGTCGAGACGCCTTGTCGTCAAAGTCAACGTTGTACCGGCCAAAATACGTCCGGAAGTAGTCCTACTCCTCGTCCAGACTTCCCATCATGCCATTGCCCTTGCCGCCTTTGCGACCCAGCTTGAGCATGCTGAATCTCTTGCGGACACTGCCCTTCTTGCTAGCGAGCTTGTTCTCGACAGGCTTCTCGTTACTGCCGCCGAACTGTTGATCGAGACTTCCGCGGCTGCTGAAACCTCCAGGGGATTCCGGCTGCTTCTCGTCCTGAGATTGTGTGCGGAAGAAACTGTGTCGGCGACCCTGGTCCTTACTCTGACTTTGGCTCAGAGAGCGGCTAAGGGCACTTGCAGTCTCGATATCTCCTGTCTCTTCTTCGGGTTCGGTTGGTAACTCGGGCTCCTTCTTCTTGCTACCACCGAGGAAGCTTAGTCGCGTGCCTCGCTTTGAAACAGGTCTGATCACTGAGGCCTCTTCTGTGGTGACACCATTTACAGCGATGCCAGTGCTCTTCTTGGGGCTAGCTTCTGAGGAAGGAGCTGACCGCCTCCAAGTAGGAGAAGGAGTTGCGACAAGCTCCCGCTGTGGCTGAGGTGGGGTGAAGTGTGCGATTTCTGGGGCGAATGTACTTTCGAAACCTTTATAAATTAGCGGGCTGACATCTTCCCTTTCAGACTTCAACTTACATCTATGAAGCTCATCATGTTTCTGGCTGAGGAGCTCATTGGAACTTCGAGCGAACATCGCAAGACACCTCTTAATCATGATGGCATGGTCGACAAGCGCCATTTTAATCGCACTATCCTGAGGAGTTAATTCTACCTCAGACACTTCTGGGTCCTCCTCTTCCTCGGCATCTTCATCAGCCTCCTTGGGTTGCGGCAACAGTTGGCGGTAACAAGCAACGCTGTTCTCCGAGGTAGGATTCACGGATACGCTGACTGCGTCGAGGAGTAACTGGGCATGGTCTCCATTGCCGTCAGCAACTCGGTGTTCGAGAGCAGTCATCTCTTGGGTCTTGCGAACAATGCGCTCCAGAGCTGTTTCATGGGCACCGAGGTGGATTTCTTGAGCATCAACGACTTCGCTGCGACGAAGAATAGTAGGAAAGGCATCGGCAGTCGTGAACACCAACTTCTCGGCAGAGTGCTCCTTGACAGGGCCGGTTGTGTTGCGTCGCGTTGAGATAGAAAAGGTCTGAGGATGCGACGAGAGAAGGAAATCTCGGATCACTTGCGGGACTCGTGCGCGCTGGAAAACCTGATGCGTTAGATCACGGTGAGGTGTAACAGCCGAGACGACCAGGAACTGGCCCTCGACATCATCAACATCTCCCCCTGTGACGATCTGGGCGGCTGGATACTGCTCCTGCATGCGATCTGTGAAAGCTGAGGCGCGTTCGCTAGGAGATCCCTCGTATATAAACTCTTTGTCTCGAAGATTGGCATGGAACCCAAGTCCCTTGTAAACAACCTTGAAGTATTTGGGAATAAGCTTATCGCTCTTTGAGATAGTCTCATAAATCGTTGCGATTGCCCGCTCGGTCCTGGCGAGCTTGGAGAAATCGAAGATGTTGCTCTCATACTGCGCCTGCAGTTCCTTATAGGCTGCCAGGGCATGGCTCCACGACTCTCCTTCTTCGAAATACTTGATCATGTCAAAGTACAGTCGCTCCTTTCGCTCAAACTGCGTCTGCGGCGGGAAGTCTGGATCTGGGAGGGCGGGAGTTTGACTTGTTGGGTCCCATTCGTACAGATCAGCGTGGAGTCGCAAAGCCAAACCTGCTTCGGTGTGGTTCCGTGATTCAGCTTGCAGATCTGCAAGTTGATGCACGTAACGGACGAAGATTTCCTCCTTCTGCATATCACGAAGGAATTCCATGAGTCGCAGACGGTTAATGAGATGTGTCGCTTCGTCGGTATCATCGCTGCTGTGTACAGCAACGAGAAGATCGAGAAATTCGTCAATGGTACCGACGAATTCGCGTATAGCAGTGTATAATGGCTCGCCAGGTACCTCTGCCAGGGGCTCGAACCGTTCGAGAAGTTCAGGAATGAACAGTTTCTGGAGTATGCTCTCGGTCAACGGCTTCTCCTTGAAGAACAGATCCAACCGATCAATCGTCTCTGTTTGGATAATTGACAAATCCTCGCTCAAAGTCCATTCGCTGACAATCATAGTTTGCAGCACCTCGACTGCCATGCGGCGAAGACCTTCGTGCACACTGAGACACAACTCAACAATCGGACCAACAAGTGCAGGGACGTATTGCACTTGGTATCCACCCATCTTTGAAAGGTTATATCGGTTTCGCTCGTCAGGTGTAGTCTCCCAGCCGATAGCCTCCCAAGTGCGACGTAGAAGCTCAGCGCCATGCTCTCGAACATCGCCCGCAATCTTCCACACTGCTCTCCGTTTCTGTTCTGGGAAAGTCTCCAACGCAAGAGATGTGCTGCCCACCAGCTTGAGAAGGGTCGTAAAGAAGAGCTTCCATAGCTCAGTATTAAAACTCTCTGCTTCCTCCGGGTCGGGAAGGAAGGCGTCCAACATCGTACCGGCGAGATACTCAAGCGTTCGCATGGTCGATTTGTGATGATGGATATGCACACTCAACCATCCTAAGGGATATGCCTCACCCTTGAGAATGCTCATGTGTACTCTAAGCAGATTTTCTAGTAAAGTAGTCAGGTCGTCTTCAGCAAGCTCGAGTTGCATTCCTGAAGGTGAATTAGATATTGAAGACAAAATAGCAGAAAGCTCGACCAGGGCTTCGTCGAATTCAAGGTCGTCATTAACAGGCTTAGTTGGGAAAGGGTATGACGAAGGGAAAAGAAGAGAAAGGCGATCCTTTGACTTGCGGGGAGTTGCAAGAATCGCTAAGTAGGAATCGATTATTTTAGGGATGTGGTCGGGAATTTCAGAGCCAAGATAATCAATCTGGCTGGCCAGTACAGAGCAGCAGAGACGAATTTGATCTCTCCATTGATCTGTCATCTCTCCTGTATGGCCCCAGTGAGGGGTGATCCATCTTACAGTGTTGGTGCTCAGGGCTAACTTCTGATCGGGGTGTGCGAACAGGTCCAGCTTGCTGTAATTGATAATTAGCACAAGCTTGTAAAGAATGAGCTTGCCTTTGACATCTGTACATGAGTCCATGAAGTCAATGGCGATATGCAGAATTTCCTCCGTGTTCAGCAGACCAGCAAGTTCTGGCAGCCACAGATGGAAATGCTGGACAGCGAGGGTCTGTGTTCCAACAAGAGCAGGGGCAGAGTTGCGCATCATCGCGTCAAGGGCCTTAAAGATGGCACGGAGCTCGCGTGTAAACCCCGTTGTATTTGAAGTGATGCCGATACCCGCTTCCTTCTCCTTTTGTTGGTTCCTTGCATGTGTGATAAACTTAAGGATGTGCTTGACAACCTTGAAGGTAGCACGTAGCTTCCGGGCAGTGTCGGGCTCAGTAGGGTTCTGAAGAAGTCGAGTGAACGACCGCATCAAGCATGGTGTCGCGAAGGGGTAGTTGAACTGGTTCTCGGCATACTGGTCGACCAAAGGGCCGAGGTTGAATCTTCGGTCATGAACAATGCCCAATACTCTGACGAGAGCGGTGAATACGAGATCTTCAAACTCGTGGCTACCGGAATATTCCACAAGAATTCCGAAGAGACTGTCCAGTACATCGTTGAGTAGCTTGACCACCTCGATCTCAGGCACAAAGATGAGCTGCTTAAGCACTCCAGGAACCTCCTCACGTTGAAGGTCTCGCCACTTGAGGAGTCCCAGAACTGCCCTGTCCTGGGAGAATCGAGTACTGCAGAGGTACGTGTCTGTGCGGATAATAGCAAGAGGGCTGTTGGTATCGGCTGAGTAGTCGTCCTTTCCTTTGGGACTCCAGGAGAGTGACAGGTATCCGCCCTTTCCGGTTGGTCCAGGTTGTGCAGTCGAGGTATGCTCATCTATCTTATAGAGCAGCAGACCGTGTAGACCGTCACGTACGAATGCGTCCTGGTCCCACAATGGTATGTGAGCAATGGCGAATGGAGGGTTAGGCATGTCAGAAACAAACATAACAACATGGGCTTGTGGCACATCATTAGGGGCCAAAGAGAGGCGCAGTGTTTGATCCCAAGGCTCTCCTCGCTCGGTAGCTATCGATTTGAAGGTACTCAACGGCTCCGTATTTGAAGAAGCGAAGATGCAGTTTTCGATTCGTTCTCCAGTGGTCTTTCTGACCTCGAGAGTTATCTGCAGGTTGTTTCCATTGACACTGGAGGGCATCGCAGTTGCACTGCCGCCGAATCGTGACAGGAGGTTCTGTTTGCCAAGTATGGCATCTTTTAAGGTGAAGTAGATATCTGAACGAGATCTTGTAGGGGCACCAGAAAAGCCCATTTTGCTTGTCTTGGCCACCCCTGAGAGCATCGTCGGAGTAGATTTGATAAGAATATCGGCGTCTGGGTGGTTGAAACTCTTGAGCTGAAGCTGCAGTCGGTCTCCCCTTCGGGACTTCTCGTAGTGTCCAGATGGGCTATCCAGTAATTCCTTGACCAACGGATCCCAGTCATCGCCAGCGTCCTTCTGACCAGTGTGCCTCGCCGATGCTGACCATATACTCATCAAATGCTCGACTTCGTCGTCCTGCTTCATGATCGGATTCAGACGTAGAACACCGAGACCGATGGTGCGGTCCGCCGTTTGTGTGCCATCGGCTGGGCTGCCGGCCTTTGACCCGGCCGTACTCGGTGGTGCTGAACCCTCTCTGCTCTCGGAACCGTTCATTGAATGTCGCTCGTCGCTCTGTTCGGCAACAGCATCCATGCGTGATGAAGGTGAACCTCTCGAAATACCCCTTGAGCTCTTACTGCCCCACATGAGGCTTCTTCTCGACTTGATACCCCCTGAAGAGTTCGGTTTCGTTTGGTCTCTAGAGTATGAGGCTGTTGGTGCGGTTCCGGACCGCGATAGGGACTGCGTAGGGATGATCTGATGAGATGCCAACACCTTGACCACGAGGAAGAGTTCAGCTTCGGCTGAGGGCACGTCACCCACGTCTTGAGAAGACAAGTCTGTGAAGAGTGTTTTTGTCTGAACATGCTTGGCCAAGTTAACAAGATTGCCGCCTGCGGGTATCTTTACCGTGAATCCTTCTGAAAGAGCAGAAGGTTGGCCATACGCAGGCTTGCTGACAAGGTAGAACACAAGTGAGGTCTCTTCAATTGAAGCACCAGCAAATCCTTTGATATCAACCATGAGGTGGTGCAGCGCGGTCAGCTCGACTGTAGACTGTGGGGGTTCGTCCAACAAGCTCATCACAGACTGCAACTTGGTGACCTTGACAATACAATCATCGGCTGTCAAGACCCTCCCTCGAGCTTCGGGATCCCGAACAATCACTTCTCCTCCACAAAGCTTGTTCACCCGCACCAAATCCCACACTGTCCTCTCGCGTAGACGGTCGTATTCGTGTGCAGTAAGGACATTGTACAGAAATTGTTGACGATGTAAGTTGAGGTTTGTAATTAGCTGCGAGAGTTGGTCGAGTCGGCCGTACTGTCGAGAAAGCAGGAGCTCGTGTAGGTTGGTCGAATGCCATTCTCTGAGGCATGAAGCGATCTCGTCGATCAAGGGTTCTGAAAGCGACGTCGGTGTTTCGTCTCCAATCTTCAGCATCGGTACAGGTGCAGCGGGCCGTGGAGCGTCAGGGTCTCTTTTCACGGGCACGGAGAGGCTTCCAAGTGTGCCATTGGGTAGTTCCTTGAAAGGAGTGCGGCTACTAGAGATTGTTGACCTATTTGCTGATTTGCGACTCTTGCGAGCTGAATTGTTTGTCACGCCGCTCTTGGCAGAATCGCTTGCGCGTGGCATATCACCATCTATGGCGGGGCCGTCGCTTGCTGCATCGTCGTTCTCGTCGCCCTCTTCTGGTTCTCCCAGCATCTCTCGAACTTCAACACAGCTTCGGGGGAAAATTCCGCTGAACACACGCGCCTCGAGCGTCTGGCCCTTAACGGATGTCAAGCCAGCCAGCAGACTGGGAGGCGCTACCAAGTAGCCGCGCAACCAGTTGCCGTCTGGCGTCTCCTCGATAATATAGAGCTCATCACCAATCTCGAGTGGAAGGTCGGCCGGGCTAGATGCTGGAAACGGGTAGGTCGCGACGGCGAACGCGATGCGGGGGAGAGGCTGCCAGGGCATTGAAGATCGTCGCAAGTAGGTCCGACTTATCGAGGATGTTCAAATCAACAGCCGTCGGCTCTGGGGCTTTTGTCGAGGATTTGCAGTTGGGGGTCGGCAACGGCGAGAAGTAAGAATGAATATCTTTACGGTTCGAGAGGGTCGGGTTTGGATTTGGTGATTGGGAGATTTGTTCTTTGTCGATCCGAAGAATTCATCAAGATATTCAGATATCGAAGCGCAGTGTCAGGAGCTGTCGTCGAACAGATGCCCCGTTAGCCAATCGCGGGCTCATGGATCTTTCGTTCGGACCGGTTCCTGCAGCAAAAAGGCGGCGCGGCGCAAAAGAAGGAGAAAACGAACTTAATCGAATTGTGTTCTACTCAACGGCGCCAACTTTTGGACGAATTCGTTGTTTGATGAATAGGCTGGCTGTTTGGTTGGCAGCCGCGATTAGGTCGCTCAAAATTCAGAACCCCTGAGCAAACGCGAAATAAGGTAGCTTGCGGCGGATTTTGGCAAGGGTTCTAGATCGAGGAGTGGCCTCAGCCTTTGCGTGGGATGAAATATGAATGGAGGTTGGTTGAGCTAGAGGCTGAGAGAGGAATTGAGCAAGCAAGGTACGGACGATGCTAGTATAAAACAAAAATAAAGCATTTAGAGAAACATGTAGAGTAAACAGAATCGGACAATAGAAAGACCTGACTATTGTTGAATTGAATCGAATCGAAAAGGTTAAAGGAAAAGTGATAGCAAAATGGGCACAGACAAGATCGTCGGGGAAGCTGGAGGGACGAATATGCCCGTGCTAAAGAGTCAAGAAGGTTGAACTAGGTAACTTTAGTAAGATCCAGTCCTAACCGTCACAAGTTTCGGGGGGAGGGGGGGGGAAAGGGAAGAAAAGAAGTTCTTTCTGTTGTTTTGTTCTATTCTAGGGTTACAATATGGATCTAATTTGCAGTATCCGTACAGTACCTACGCAGGGAACTTACCTATTGTAACATATCTGGTGCAAAGATGGATATCCAGGATATCTTTGGGTTACGAGCAATCGGTAATTGCTTTTGAAATTCTGGGGTCTGGTCTGGTCTGGTCTGGTTTGGTCTCCCAATCTCAAATTCCATCTCCACTATGAGGTTACGGTATGTGCTGCAAGTTAATGAGTGTGGATCGACAGCCTAAACCCATGAGGTCGAATTTGATAAGACATACAAGGGCCATGAAGAAACGGGGCGAAATTCATTGCATTTGAGTCAACAACCACTACCGACTGATCGTTCCCTAGATATTAAGGGTAAAGCAGGGACCTGCAGCCTCTACAGCCCGACAGATATACCTATCACAGAAACTACTGTCCCTTAGCTGCAGGCAGTCCTTACACACCCACCCACCCATCCAGAGCAACATTAATAAGACTACAACATGCATTCATTCACAATAGGTACGGAAAATATATCACCCTCAAGTCTGTGCTCAATATAACACGATTAATCTTCAGATGAGACGAAGAATGACAACCCGCCCGGTCCTCAAAGCGGCTCGTGCCAGTTGAGAATCCACTCATGATGTCCCGCGTATAAGTTCTCCCTCCCTCTCTCGCTTCATCTGCAGGGTTCGTCTCTTCCATTCCCGACATTTGACTTCTGGGCAAATCATCAGTATGAGTAATTGTGCATATCTACATCACAGGTTACCCCTGCTTTGCTTTGTGCCGTGCCCGTGCTGGCTGTGCTGTGCACCAATTCTACCGCCACCAACCATGCATCAAAGGAATGCCATGTCTCAGCATAGCTCCAAAGGGCTCTTGAACCACCAATTGTACAACACTGTACTGTACGGGCATAAACCAATACATATTCCCGATAATTAACTTTAGACGTTATCGACAGCTCTAACTCCTATCTGAGCATATCCCACGTTCTTCAATATCCTAGATATCTGCATAAAAGTGTCCTTTGCTCCATATGTCAGTAGCAGCGCTGGAATTCAAACCTCCCATTCTAAGACAACGCATACGATTTCCGTCCGCGAGAATGCTTTATCCCATCCCTACTTCAACCCTGCATCGATTCAAATTCTTTCAGGAGGTGCCACAATTACTCTGATAACGCACTGTGGCGGCTCCATCGTCACCACAGATGCATGGCTTCCGTCGATGAGGCACAACCTGCGCTGTTGATCGTGTGACACTACATCTGTCCAACAGATCGCAACGTCATCCAAATCGGATCGAACTATGCCTCACGGAGACAGGTGGCCATCTCTGTTGGGCTTTGTGAAACACGCTAAACGTGAGTAATGAATGGGTGTGTGTGGTTGCTCAATAAGTTCACGATGCGTTGGTTTCCAATCTTGAATGCCTACTACGCAAGGCACAAAGAAAATTACCCGATCCTAACAAAAAGATTCAACCAACTCAAAGGCTAGCACGTAACTTTTGCTTTAAAAATAACGCCTCTATAATTAATCTCACATTTAGGTATTCGAGGCGCTTAACGGTAAGCTTGTTGCAAATCGAGTATACGAGTACCCAAATGGGCTACCCTGGACCAGTACGGATTTTGACATCAGCGACATATCGTATAGGAGGGTGTAATATAGCTGAAATGACTGCATGGTCATATAACCCGAGAATCGACAGTATGCAGCTGGTCGTCACAGTTTCAGCTCATAAACTCGACATGCATGACCAACCGTTGCTTATTCCTGACCTACCTACTCCGTAGACCACGTTGTGTACTTGAATAGTCAAGATCCAGTGTAAAACGCGATTCTCACAACAAAAACAGATAATAATCACTCTAAGCCTAGTTTTCGGCTAATTAACCGCCGGCAGTTTGAACTGATATAATATCAATTATCCTTGCCATTAAGAGGGGAATCGGTAACCGTTGTAATGGAATACCCACTTCGATGAGCACCGAGAGCTGATCTTTATCCCAATCAACTCCTCCGCTACACCACGAGCTGTCCATCCTGTCATTGTTGCTACTTTACAAACCATGAGACCAACCACTTTCAGTGTTTGACGCCGAAATGCTATAGAGCTGGTTACCCAATTGCTGCAGCCACTAACGCCATGCTGTTTAAGTAGAAAGAAGACTCAATCAATCTATCATTCTAAGCAGCTCTTGGGTCCCCCAATCGCAGCTCCTTAAACGCCAAGTCAATGCTATAGCCTACCATATTAGTCCCAAGTACACCCCGCATACCAATCTCTCGAAAAGTGATATATGCAGTCGGTCATGATTCCCAATGAGGCAGCCCATAACAGCAACACCTGCGCTACGGACCAAGAATCTGTATAATCCGCCAATTCAATGCCGCTTTATAGCCTCGTGGTAGCATAGACCCTGCGATCTAACGTAGCATCTCGCAAGTGGGGGTGTGATGATGATCTTCTTAAGTCGACAGTTTCCCCGACTGTGAGGTTGAAATTCCAGTCTCTGATATTCTGATCAGACTCAGCTCAGATTCTCCTTCGCTCAGTGCATTCGGGACACGGTATTGCTCCACGCCTGTTTTCCCTGTAGCCCAAATGGCCTTCTAACATCTGACAGAACTCAAAGAACAAGATGGTGCAAATCTCCCAGCTCCTGTCGGGCATTGCCCTTGCTTCTGGTGTATTCGGATCACCCATTGAGCGACGTGCGGTCATCGGCCACGATGCCGTCGTTGGCTTCCCAGAGACTATTCCCTCAGGTACTGCTGGGTCGCTGTACCTGAAGTACAAACCTTTCCTCAAGGTCTTCAACGGATGTGTCCCCTTCCCTGCGGTCGACGCCCAAGGCAACACAAGGTACGTGCTCTCCTGTCATATCCCAACTTGAGATTGACCTTTGTCGCAGTGGAGGACTGGCCCCAACTGGCTCATCTGAGAGCGGTTGCAGCAAGAGTACCGGCCAGGTTTATGCCCGAGGTGGTACTTATAATGGCCGATACGGCATCATGTACTCCTGGTACATGCCCAAGGATTCACCCTCAACAGGCCTGGGACACCGTCACGACTGGGAGAACGCCGTTATTTGGCTGTCCAGCGCTAGCACAAGTGCTAACGTTGTCGGCATGGCTGTTTCTCAACACGGTGGGTATGACAAGAGAAGCTCAGGCACCTTCTCCGGCAACAGCCCCTTGGTAGGCTATACTGCTACCTGGCCGGTCAACCACCACATGGTCTTCACCGACACCAAGGGTGGCCAGCAGCCCCTGATCGCCTGGGAGAGCCTGCCTGCCGCGGCTCGTACCGCGTTGACTAACACCAACTTTGGTGATGCCAATGTTCCTTTCAAGGACGGTTCCTTTGAGTCGAACCTAGGCCAGGCTGCTGTCTAAGTAGGGTTGCCCACCTCGAACCCGAAGTCGAGTGATATTGAAGATTCATCGGTGAGCATGTCATGTGGTATGGGAACTTCCTAGATAGTCTCTCAGTATAACAATGCTCATCATTCCTGCTCGCCAGTTCACATGTTTCGTTGTAATATATCGCCGTAATACCGCATCAATGTCTCGACGAGGCGTAGGTTCTCGCAACTTCGACAAGGTTGATCATGTCAAGTCCTACCCAACCCCGAACTTTCTTGACATTGCATCATACCTCGATGCTGTGTTGAAATGTGGTTGCCGTGATGGCTGTTCGCCACGATCTGTTCATCCAATAATAGTATTCGGAAACCAGGCCAACATGAGGTTGATCATTCTAAGTGCAACCCAACCAGTTGAACAACCAACGGGACTCATAGACTACAGTGGGCCGTTGACGGATGAAGTATGTGGGCCAAGCATCGTCGAAACAGAATCAACTGCACATTAGTTAAGCTCAATCCAGGGTCCACCGCCAAAAAAAAAGTACAGTTACAAAAATGTGGTGATAGCCTCTTCGATGAAAGTTTGGATTTTCTAAGAAATGCAGAGTGGCGAGGAACGTCGCTCGTCGTGATATCACCAACCAATGAATACCGCACGCCCGTGTTGGCCATGATTGGATCCATATGTGACTCGGACGTTATCAGTAGCCCAGAGCTAAGGCATTGAGTCACCGTACAGTTCTTCGCTCTTCGGGGAGTGCGGTGCATGTCCCCGCGCTGTGGATTGACATCATATTAGATTCCTCATTTTCGCCAAATACACGAATGCGAATAATATTACTAGACTGACAATGGCGCCTCCTCTTTTCGGTTGTTTTCTTTCTTTTAAATGTTCTTTCCCTAGATGAGCTGTTAAGATTAACAACTCTTTGGCGCGTCGAGCCTCAACCCTTCAAACTACAACAACATACTTGATATTCTGTCATCACGACACATTTGTCTCCACACCGAGATTGTTTCTACAATTATTGCATCAACCGAAGACACTCTGACTTGCAAATTCTTGTCAAGAGCATATTTCAGAATATCTGACGCTCGTAACAAACCGCGAATATGGGAACGCCGTTTATCACCTTCCTTGCACCTAGCAAGCTTGACGGCTATAAGCGCGGGGCTCCTCTAGAAGAACAGCCACCAAATATCTCGCAGACCTTCCTGGATGCAATGGAAGTTCGCGAAGAGGTCTTTGTGAAGGAGCAAAATGTCCCTGCCGAGAACGAATTCGACGACGACGATCCACGATCATGTCACTGGGTTGTCTACGCCAGTATCAACAAGGTGGAAGCACTCGAGGTTCGCGATGAAGAGGGCAACATTATGCAGCCTAGAAAAAGTTCGACACGATCAACACCAATTGGAACCATAAGACTTGTACCATTCCCTCATGACCCACACCCCGAGAATGGTGGGAGGTACTGGAACGGCGTCTTAGAAGGCGAGAACGGCCACAAGACCGACCATGAGAATGGTGATGCGTTAAAAGGCTCCTCAGACAAACCATATATCATGGACCGAAAGACGACTTTCCATAACGGACAGGAACCTTATGTGAAACTAGGTCGTCTAGCAGTCATTAACGAGTTTCGAGGACGCCGCATTGCTGGCCTACTGGTAACCACAGTCCTTAGCTGGCTGAGAGAGAACCCCTCATACTTTGACCCTAGTATCAAGGAGTTTGGCCTCGAGCAGCTCGACCAGGTAATGGGTAGTGATATGAAGATACCCCAGTGGGCAGGGCTCGTGTGTGTTCACGCGCAGAAGCAGGTTGTGGACTTCTGGAAGAAATGGGGCTTCGAGGTGGATGAGGATATGGGCACTTGGTGGGAAGAGGGCATGCCCCATGTTGGCATGTTTCAGAGGCTGGAAATCGGTGAGAAGACAGTCCGACTAGATTAGATACCCTTCTTTACATGAGCGGCAGTTTTGCAGTTTAACTACAACCAACTTATACCTAGGTAGATAGATATATGAGACCCAACTTGAGTTTCCTTATATCAACCAGAGAATAATAGTTTAGTGGAATTCATTCAAAAACGCATGTGATTGTAAACACGGGTATACATAAAATTCATTGTTTTGTTTTTTTGAGTTCATTTCATTTAACTCTCAGGGAGCCCGACTTTTTTATTGAATCTGTAGCCACCTAAGAAAATCCATAGCCGCGTTCCCAGACCCGATGAACGCAAAATGCAATTCTGAAAGAAGCCGGAACACGCCAAAGCCAACCCTTCCAGCCATGATACACCGTTGCACCTTTTATCGGTTGCTCTTGGCCACACGCTCCAACTCGTCCTTCTTCTTGATAGCGTAAGAGTTGCTGGAACCCTTAGCAGCGTTGATAAGCTCCTCAGCAAGGCACTCAGCAATGGACTTGACATTGCGGAAAGAGGCCTCGCGGGCACCGGTGGTGAGGAGAGAGATAGCCTGGTTGACTCGGCGGAGGGGAGAGACATCAACGGCTTGTCGTCGGACGGTACCGGCGGAACCAATTCGGGTAGAGTCTTCGCGGGGACCGCAGTTGACAATGGCGTCGACGGCGACCTGGATGGGGTTCTGGTCGGTCATGAGGTGGATCTGGCCCTAATGTTAGCACTTGGTGGCCATGAAAAAAAAAATTGACAGAGTCCCTATTGTCGAAGGGCTCCTCAGGTTGGAAGACGTACGATCTCGAAGGCGTGGGCGACAATTCGAACAGCCATGAGCTTCTTTCCGTTGTTGCGGCCGTGGTGCATCAGAGAGTTGGTCAATCGCTCAATGATAGGGCAGTTGGCCTTGCGGAATCGCTTGGTGGCATATCGGCCAGCGGTGTGGGTGACGTAGACGGGGTTTCGCAGGGAAATGTAGTCACTATCGTGGGACTTCCGTCAGCATCTCGTCGCGCAAAAGTGAGGTTTTGGAGATAATTTCCCCTCCAGAGTCAGATCAAACGTACGTCAAGGAGATGTCGCGGACCTCGACATCGTAGTCCCACTTGTTGAAGAGCTTGACATTGCCAACCTCCTTGACAACGTCCTTGGGAAGCACCTCGTAGAGGGCGGAGTTCTCGACCTCGATCTCGCCGTTGTCAGACATTTTTGCTGTACAGTCGGGTTCCGGGACTGGCGTTAGTAGTGCGGGATGAGATGTTCAAAGTTGAAGAGGTGGGCTTGGGTTGCTTGAGATCTCAGGGCATGGAATTTTTGGTGTGTCGGCCCTAGAGCCAACACGGAAAAATGTGGGCCCACCTCTGCTCGCACTTTCCTTTTCCTTAGGGCTCACCTGCCCTTGAACTTCAGTGGCTCGCGACTTTGGAGAGGTTCATTCTTAGCGATCGCAATATCACACTTTCTCCTACTGTCGTCTTCACACTCCCGTCGACAGCAACATCAGACAAAATGGTAAGTTTTTTTTTGGTGACGCCCTCCCCCCTCTTGTGAGAGAGGGAGATGGGACTTTGCGAAAAATGACAATTTGACTGACTCCGACTCTCAGGCCCCCGCCGCAAAGAAGCAGAAGAAGAAGTGGTATGTTTAAGGCGTTATCGACCGTCATCGCCGAATGTCAAATACTTACGCATTTTCAAAGGTCCAAGGGCAAGGTCAAGGACAAGGCCCAGCACGCCGTCGTCCTCGACAAGACCACCTCTGAGAAGCTCTACAAGGATGTTCAGTCTTACCGTCTGGTCACCATCGCCACCCTCGTCGACCGAATGAAGATCAACGGTTCTCTGGCCCGACAGTGCCTTGCCGACCTCGAGGAGAAGGGCATCATCAAGCCCGTGGTCACACACAGCAAGATGAAGATCTACAGTATGGCCGCCTTTCCCCCTCCTACATCCCCGCGCGAGATATCTTTATTCGATACGCTACCTCAAAACAACTGCTAACATGAGTTCAGCCCGTGCCGTCGGTGGTTCCGACTAAATGCAATTCAACGAAAAATTTGAGTCTCACGATTGTGCGTCTGGGTGGCCTGGACGATAGACAGGCCACATGGTCGGAGGGTGTTGCAAGGCGAAAAAGAAGCCTGGTTTAGGACGCTATTCATGCTCGGTTAAGCATTGGGACGGAATCGCTTTAGCACATACGGCAACGGAATGAAAAAACTTCGAAACGACCAATTCATGGTTCTCGTTGTAGCATACCCTTTTGTGAATTGTTCGCCTGTGATGTATTGTCCGTGTTAAGGGTTGGCTGGAACCTATATAAGAGCACTTTGGTTGTGGTAGCATAACCAATATCATATGCTCAAGTTTTGGTTCCAGTTGTGCTGCTGCGACCTTTTATCACAAACGAGCCTGAAGCAGGATGTCGGCCGCACAATGCGTTCATGTTAATTGACTATGTGGCAGTGTCTCGTCTATCCATCGATGCTGAGTCTTTGCAACAATAGCGCTCGATTCTTTCCATTGTGTCCCTACTCTCATGTGCCTTGGCTTAAGAAGGGACACTCTGAGTGAGCGGTTGCTTTGGAACAGCGTATTTGCTCCTTGACAAAAGGACACCAAATAGAATGTATCGTGATTATGCTGAAATACAATGGTATGCGCAGTAGTCCCGGACTGGATTTACTTGGAGATGTCGGAAGGTAGTTGACTGGAGTTCATTTTATTCTTCGTGGATTCGAAGTTCACATAAGATTCAAATTGGGCAAAGACAATAGATCAGGGTGACGAAGACCATTATCTTTAGCATATGTCCCATGTGCTCTATATAGCAACTAGGCATATCCATCTCTTAACTTGATGTCTGGTCTCGTTGTCGCCAGTCCTACCATAATGTTGAGTGTGCGTTTCGATTGCGAGCTAATGAAGTACATGGCTTCCTGTTAGAGTTTCAAAAGCCAGACAACCTTTGGATGCGAGCGTGGCCTTTCTTGTCGAAGCATTTCTTCGTATCCTTTCAGTAAGCCCTAGGTGTCTTGAAGTCGCTCGCGGGCTTTTAGCGAACCAATTCGACGTCTGTACTTCTTTCAAAGCACACAGATACAATCTGCAAGTACAGAAATTTTCTGGGACTACCAGAAGCATAAACGATTTGCAGCACTGGCCTCAGCATGCCTATAGATACGAATGATGATGGAAGATTGTCCGGACATGATGCACGTGACCATTTCGATATCAGGTTTATGTGTCACGTGCTCATGTCTTTTCTCGTGAGCCGAGTCATGATAACTGGTTTGATGAATAAAATAGGTGGCTGCACGATGGTCGCTCAATTGAGGTCACCAAAGGTTGAGAAACTAGCAATCGACCATCGTGAGTCTCCTCATCGCTCATGAGCGGGCCAGAAGTGTCTCTTTAATATCTAAGTGAGGCAGGTCAGCCAGATTACTTGTTTAGACTCTTGGCTTTGAGTGAGATACAACCGAATTATGGATGCATGTAATACCCTCTAGCCTGGATAGGATATAGCCGCTCGGTTTACGGATACTACCTCGTGTGCAGCGTCTATTTCACGTCGGTTATCCGAGGACAAAGGGCAGGCAGATGGCCCGCTGATATGGATGGCAGAACAACGGCAAAGACTTAGACCAGAAAAGGGGAAGCACAACGTCAATGCTGTTGAATCCGGCTCATTTCCCATGCATTGGTCTCGGAGGCGCTACAATCTTTGAAATGGCCAGTATAAGAGTGGACACGGTTAGGTTTTCATTTTTGGCACAGGTCAGTTTCGATAGGCCAATGGCTCATGACAAGATCGGCAAGATTGTTCTTTTACTTGCAGGGTCTGCCCCGAGCGATTTAAGGTCTCAGAGACAACGGGAATACTCCGAAACGTTGAGGGAGTTACGAGCAAAAGACTATCTCAAGGCAATCACGAAGTTCCAGCATTGTACCAAGAATATCCTTAGTCAGTACTATCCACGAATGCAATTGACTCGAGTTGGACGGACGTCCCGAAAGATAAGCTAGAAATAGACAACCTTAACTGGAGCAGCAAAAAAATCTTAGGTACAGTAGCCGAAACTGCATGACGATAAGCGGAATGCTCGTACTGTACGGTACAGTGCATGTAACAGCTAGGTACCTAGGTACCTAGCAGCTTGTCTTGCCTTGCCTTATAGAAGGGGAACACGAGCGAGGCGGTGGCGGACTATGGGTTCGGCTCAAAGGGTAATTAGAAAAAGAACTTCTTGGGCCAAATCTAAGCCTGGAAAAAGCTTTCGATGTACAGCTAAGTAGTCACTATCCAAACTTCAGATAGCAATCCAGGGCCCGTTCCCTGAAGGGTTTACGGGTATGAATTGAAGTGTTTTAGCTTCTATGGCCTGCCTCTCGAGGAGTGGCAGAAAAGCTCAAGACTAAAGCTTAGGGTGTCAGAAACAAATAGCTTAAGAACTTATCCAAGCTCGCATAATGTGACCAAGTTATTTCGTCCCTTATGCCCAGATGAATCGAGTATTCCGTAACCCTGGGGCCTCCCTTGCGGCTTGTGGACCTCAGTTAGGGGTCAGGGCGTGGAATATCACCGCCATCAAGCGTTGGACCTTGGGTATAAACATTCAGGTCAGAGGTTTGTGTTCCAGCTTATCCACTAGCTGGCTTGATGTACTGGACCCAAGGAAACGGATAGATGTGTATTGAAATGAGGCAATTGAGCTGATATCCATAGAGTCCACGGCTATCCCGGGATGGTTATTTGTGGCAGGTTTGCTGCATCTGAAGCGCCTCGGCTGCTAGACACAGACTGACGCAAGGAAAATTTCAAGACAGGAAAAAAAGATCGTTCTCCTCAAACAAAACAAACACCAATTGGACGGTTAGGTTGAGCTGGGGTGAATGTGAACCCCGGAGGAGGCGATAGAACCTAGGAAGATCCAACACCAGCCAGCCCAGAGCGGCTCACCTCTATTCATGTCATGAAACTCACGCACTGTGCGAAGTGTGGTAACTAGAGGTTTCTGGAGGTTCAGTTTCAGTGGCAGTGGAGGGTTCTGGGAGTGTGCTGCTGGCTCGCGGAGCCCGGAGGCTAGTGGGTTGGAGAAGAAGGGGCCGGGGGAAAAGAAGGAAATGTGGGTGAAAGGATGTCATGATGGAGGGATGGGGGAGGGAAATTTTGATAGTGAGAGAGCGATATACTGACGACATTTGATCGAGAAAGGTCAATTGCCGCACACAACGGTGAGCAAGACAGACCCAATTGCTTGGAATAAGAGAGATTGAAGATTCGATGGAATTGAAGCTTTCGTCAAGCTACCCTCTTGCTACTACTACTGACTGCATTGAAGTCTACACCTAGTATGTATGGATCTGAAAACTTTTCCCGCAGCTATCATGGATCCTTCTGAAGGCCAGCTCATCGTCGCCTTAGAGACCTAAGCTGTAGCTGCCCTGTTCTCCCGCTGTCTGTTACACCGAACTTCACTGTACTGTACTGTACAGTACCCCATACAGTAAGAGCTCCCATGTCTCCCAAGCCCAAGACGGGTCTAGGTCTCGGCGCTCGACAAAAAATCGGGGTGAACCGGCATCTCATCTTGCAGCCGGGCAGCAAGCTCAAACCCAGACAGGCCCAGGATAAGTGCAGGACAGGATTTTGTACCAGTGATGCTCCACCTTTCAGTCCACTGAGTGCCACTGAGTGGCCACCTGGCCACCCCTGAGAAGTTCACAAACAGACAGACCTGGCAAGGCTGTGGCCTCAGGCTTCTAACCCGCGCTGTTGCTGTGGAGAGAGCTGCTGGCTTGGGCCTGGTTGGCTGGGGGTCCCAGCTTCCTCTAGCGCAGGCCCGGGAAGATTCGCTCAAAAGCGCCTCTCTTACAGGTCCGCCGCAATTTTTTTCCCTCCCCCCAAATACCACTCACCCCCCGTCGACGCAGATTTATTTTCTCTCGACTCCCTCCATTCTCTCTTCTTTCTTTCATCCTCAATCTCCCCTCAATCCTTTCTACTTGTTCAAGGGAAAGACCTTCACAGCCGCTACCATGTCTCCTCCTGCTGATCAAGGACCCCAGAAGGTCTTGGGCATGCCCGTAAGTTTTTCTCATATTCCCCTCGATCGCTATCAAGATCCCCCTCGACCGTCAGATGCCCGCCGATGCACAAAATACCTCCTGGATCAATCAGCCGCTATCGAATATCACGATATAATAACATCTCCATGATGGATGATTCGGGCAAACTGTCCCGATAGCGACGCTGCTTCTCCAAGGAATTTTTTTCTGTGTCGTGGCATCTTGCTCGAGCGGCCTATCAGCGATAAGAATTTTAAAGATGCAATTGCTAACAAACATTGTAGCCCTTCGTCGCTGACTTCCTCATGGGTGGTGTCTCCGCCGCTGTCTCCAAGACTGCTGCTGCCCCCATCGAGCGTGTCAAGCTCCTCATCCAGAACCAGGATGAGATGCTCAAGACCGGTCGTCTCGACCGCAAGTACAACGGCATTGGTGACTGCTTCAAGCGCACCATGGCCGATGAGGGTGTCATGTCCCTCTGGCGAGGAAACACCGCCAACGTCATCCGATACTTCCCTACCCAGGCTCTGAACTTCGCTTTCCGTGACAAGTTCAAGAAGATGTTCGGTTACAAGAAGGACAAGGATGGCTACGCCCTCTGGATGGCTGGTAACCTTGCCTCCGGTGGTGCTGCTGGTGCCACCTCTCTTCTCTTCGTCTACTCTCTGGACTACGCCCGTACTCGTCTTGCCAACGATGCCAAGAACGCCAAGTCCGGTGGTGACCGTCAGTTCAACGGTCTCGTCGACGTCTACAAGAAGACCCTCGCCTCTGACGGTATTGCCGGTCTCTACCGTGGTTTCATGCCCTCCGTTGCTGGTATCGTTGTCTACCGTGGTCTCTACTTCGGAATGTACGACTCCATCAAGCCCGTCGTCCTCACCGGTTCTCTCCAGGGCAACTTCCTTGCCTCTTTCGCTCTTGGTTGGATCGTCACCACTGGTGCCGGTATCGCCTCTTACCCTCTTGACACCATTCGACGACGCATGATGATGACCTCTGGTGAGGCCGTCAAGTACAAGAACACCATGGACGCTGCCCGCCAGATTGTCGCCAAGGAGGGTGTCAAGTCTCTCTTCAAGGGTGCTGGTGCCAACATTCTCCGTGGTGTTGCCGGTGCTGGTGTCCTCTCCATCTACGATCAGCTCCAGGTCCTCCTCTTCGGCAAGGCCTTCAAATAAGCGCTTTGTATAACATACCCTGTATAGACGAGTGTGTGGTGGAAAAGGATTCGGGGAGAATCTTAATTAGCGGGCTTGACATGGTGTCCGCTGGTTGAAACTAAAAGGCGAGATCGAAGTGCAGATCGAGGGAAGTTGTCACAGATACCCGACGTGGTCCTCTGAAACAGCAGCTCTTTACGGGTTAGAGTGGCATAGGCACGGCGTCTTTTTCTAATCTTGCTTTGCCTTCCGTTCTAGGCCGCTGTAATTTATACACCAATGCAAATTCCCTTTACTGTCCACTCTTTGTGATCTCCAAATATGTGACATTGCTTGTTCCTGTTCAACGTTCGTCGTGATACTCTCTTCTGTCCTCTTGGATGAAGTTGCACAAAACTTGATTTTAGTGCGATTGATGACTAAGCCAAAAGCATCTACATACGGCTTCGGCCAGGTGAGCGTCGAGTAAAATGCTATTACCTACCAGCTTCGCACTTACCTCCCAACTCGTTAATATTTCGACATGCCCCCGAAGCCAACATCAGGGGCCGGTCGAGGTCGCCCCAAAGCCGCAACAAAGAAAGCTGCCAAGGCCCCAGAGCCAGAACCCGAGCCACAGTCGAGCAATCCATTCGAACTCTCCGACGACGATGGCGATCGAGGCGGGCCCTCTACGCGCGAAGTACAAACAGTCGAGGAAGAAGAGCCTGACAAGACGATCCCACCGGAGCTTCTGACACGATTACTACATGAGTTCTTTGCTAAAGACGCTACGCGGATTTCAAGAGATGCTAACGCTGCTGCGGGCAAGTACTTCGATGTGTTCGTAAGGGAGGCGATTGCGCGAGCTGCTGTTGAGAAGGATGGCGGGTTCCTGGAGGTCGAGGATCTGGAGAAGATTTCGCCTCAGTTGCTGCTGGACCTTTGAGCGGAATCGGATACTATCTGGAACGCTCTTTCGCTGTTATAGTTCAGAGAGTATTGCATTGCTCTACTGGTAATGAGAAGTTAACCAGACGTTCAATCCGTAACAAGATACGAGTATGGGATATTCAAGCGGTTCTCTGGTCAATGTTTGAATGCTGACGCGATAGCAGGTCAAATTTGGCACAGTGTACCTCAGTGGTAGCTGCGCACCACCAGCTATACACCCGGCCTCATTACCCCATACCTCAGGGAGATCTCGTGGTCTCTGTCAACTGCTTTGGTATATTATCGAAGTACGCACACCATGATCACATCGATCGAGGGATACAACACCAACCTCCACGGTCCACAAAAAAAAAGCAGTAGTATAAACGACTACGAAATATGCAATCGAGCACGGCGTCTTTGATCAGAGAGTTGATCTTAGGTCCGGCTTGTCGGGTGCTGGATCATTTAGTGGTGGAAAACATCACAAGATTCCTTCCTGCCCATCCATACCACGAGAGCAATCCAACGGAACATTATTTTGGTCATGGTATGGCCATGTTATGACAGCACATAAAATCGAGAGCCTAGAGGGATAGGAATGAACGCGGACGAAGCTTGGCAGTCAATGTTGTTACCAATGCGTATCTCGTCTCGTCCACCTCTGCTGTAGGTTAGCTTTGAGCCATTATGGCATTTTTTGTATGTAAGAGGTTTTGTAAGCAGCCTATTCTCCTCTTCCATAGCAAATCTCGACTAAATCTGCTTTTCATGCTGCAATGCCATAAATCGCCCTGAAAAACGTTGCACTCTATTAGGCCGTTATATCCAGAGCCAGATGTGACATGTTGATAATTGATCGACGCCAAGACCCAATTCTCATTGTTGTTCAACAGAGATATTGACACTGAATTGATTAAAGATTCACATAACGTACGCAATTGGATTCCTGGTGAATACTCTAACGAAATCATGTATGTTCTCGTCTCTGGTAATTATCACGATCTTTGGGGCGGTTTTATGATGAAAGTTGACTACGTTGCTTATGATGTTTCAAAACTCCAAAATCTCGTCCCCACAGCCGTTTGGAATCTGCAACCAACACGAAACATCGGAGTCTCGAAACCGATCAGCCATTGCAACGTTAGCACTCACCTACTAGTACAGGAAGAAGAAGTTCAATTTTTACGATAAAGCCAAGTCTTTTTTAGTTTCAAAACAGCCAACGACTGCTGTGCTACCCTGTAAGGGACCAATTATAGGGACGAGACTATATCCGTCTCACAAGACTACGGATGAGGCACTTCCGACGCAAACACCCCCTGTTCGATAGACCCTGACACGGCTGGGTCAAGACCCGAGGTCTTCCTATAGTCGCCGGAATATCTCCTTCCTGTGGCATAGGGCTTGAATAGTATTCGTACTAAGCGCCATGGGTTACAGGCTCAGCCTTCAACAGACGAAAGGATGAGGAAAGTATCAATACGACATATTGAGGAAGATGACTTCAATTGATACATTAAAGATACTGAAGAAAGACCGTTTGCTGCTGTACCACGGTAGTAAGTGCTATTCCGCGCGACAACTCACGATGCTATATCGATATTATCAACTTCCATATCACCACTGGCCCGACATATAGCCTGGGTAGTTCCCAAGCCTTACCGGAGTCTAGAGCCAGGTAGGCCAAGAATCATCTGGCACTCCATGTTTCATTCAACAACGCTTCTAGTGAAGCCTTGTCGATAGCGTCTCATGCTACTCCTGACTTGCAACTCTGCCGATAGCGCCGAGACGGAAACCCCAACATCCTTATTTCGGCGCCCTCAATTGACACGCTTCAGATGTGCCTCGAAACTCGTCATCGGGGGGCCATGGTCGTAATGGGCCGAACGATCTTAGGGTGTATATATTCCTATTCCGTCTCGTCTTTTTTGTTTTGTTTCTTCTCATCTCTCATCTCTCTCCATAATCAACAGTCTGGTCCTGTTCCTTTGAACCTGTTTCCTTTTTTGTCTTTCTCTTTTTTCTTATTATTTTCTTTCTTAGTCGAGGCCGGTCCTTAAAGCGCTTGTCGCATATTTTGAAATACTTTGATCATTATTCTTGAAGATCTCGTCTAAAACGTCTTTTTCTTTACCCTTTCCCCAGATACCCACATCCCAGACTCCAAATATGTATTTCTCACAAATTGTTCTTGTCGCTCTTGCGACTGCTGCTCACGGTATGTTTGTGCGTTACGGTAATTTGGGACGAGTAACTGATATGGGTTTAGCTGTCGATGTCCAAGTCGTTGCAGTAGGCAAGAACATGGCAACAAATGCAACTGATATCAAGTTCTGGCCTGAAAAGATCACAGCAGAGCCTGGAACCATGGTCCAGTTCCAGTTCTGGGCAGGAAACCACACAGTCACACAATCCACATTCGACGACCCTTGTATGCCCATTGGCAACGTCAACCCAAGCGTTGAGGGCGTCTACTCCGGCTTCATGCCCGTGGCGGCCAGTATGTCCAAGGGCATGATCCCTACCTACACCATCACCATCAAGGACAAGAAGCCCATGTGGCTCTTCTGTAGTAAGGCCAAGCACTGCCAGGGCGGCATGTCCATGGTCATCAACGAAGAGTAAGTAAAACCACATCTATTCAAATGAACCTCGTTTTAACATTGGTATAGCTCTGCCTCCAACTCTACAAAGACCCTTACCGGCTACAAGGAAAAGTGCAAGGGAGCTACAGTAACGGAAGTTGTCCCGGTCAAGTCTGGTGGTGCTCCATCTGGTGGCACTGGCGGTAGCGATACTGTCCCTGGCGGTTCCGGCGGTGGCAGCTCCGGCGGTGGTTCTGGATCTGATTCTGGCAGTGACTCAGGCTCCGACTCAGGATCCGACTCCGGCTCTGATTCAGGATCTGATTCTGGCTCCGATTCTGGCAGCGACTCTGGCTCTGAAGATGGCAACGGCTCTAGTTCTGGTGGCACACCCACTGGAGGAGACCCAGCCTTGACCCCCGGAGCTGCTGGAACACCAACTGCTGGCACACCTGTTGTCACAGCTGGTGCTGCAGACCTCTCCGCACCTTTCTCGATGCTACTAGCAGTTGGAGCTGCCGCTTTCTGCGTGCTGTAAATCGATATCCAGTGCTGGATGAGTGTGTTTTATGTATAGATGTAATGTTGGGAACTACTAATCGAGATACCTGTACCAATTGCTGGAACGATTGGAAGTCTCGGGATGGGCATAATTGGGTATCTATGGAGTTCAGGACAGGCTTACCAAAGACTCTGGCGGGATCATCATGGGATAATGTATCAAATTTAACTGTATAGATACTCAAAAAATACCCAACAAACTTAGAGAGATCAATCATTGTTGTAACTATTTAGCTTCCTGTGACTAGTCTAACTACTACACACTTCACATTTAAACACTCAGTGCATGATAATCCAAAATGTTTACAAAATAGTACATGTATGTTAATGCGAACATAGCTTACTGCTTGTTCTGGGGAATCTTTCTGGGCTTTCTGCCCTTCTGGGCCTGGTCACAGAGCTTCTTGGGCTTCTCCTTCTCCAGCCAGTCGGGTTCTCGCAACACATATCCTACCTTGGAGTACTTCTTGTTGTTGGCAAAAAAATCGACCCAGTGCTTGAGTGCAGCATCGGCCTTCTGCTTAGCTTCCTCACGCTCCTTAATCTTAAGCTCGGCGAGCTCTTCAGGGGTCCAGTGAGAGTCAATTTTAGGGTCGTCGATGGGCATGAATGTCTCTTCGTAGCCACGGAGATCGGCGGTCTGGTCCTCGGCGAAGCAGCCTGTGACGAAACCGCGAGCAGCGTCGGTGGCAGCAAAGTAGCTGTATGAGCCGCCAGGACCGTACATACGTCGACCATTGGAGACATCGTAGATGGTGCCGTTGATGGCAAGGAGAAGGGGTCGTTCGGGATCGGTGCCATCGTAAAGGGAGAGCTCGTCAAGAGTCATGTAGGTTGGAGGTGGCTGTGAAAGGATATGCAGTTAGTGCTAGCCCAGCAACAGCTTTAATAAGTGAGACTCACCGGTCCAAGAATCAATTCCTTGTAGAATTTTTGAGTCATCCATTCCGGCTTGTTCTTGTGTCCCCACCAGTAGCTCTCTCCTCCGCTAATGACATAGCTGAGGCCCATGGAAGCTACAATAAGGAAGCTGATGACGCGAACGACATCGAGGTACGGGGAGTAGCCATCCCAAGGATCCTCTTCGTCGACCTTGGCAGATGACCTCTTCTTGCCCTTGCCCTTCTTAGTAGGAGTTGAAGGTTGAGAGACTTCAGAAGGTGAGTCGTTCTTGGGCTGAGGCTTGCGCTGTCGGAGTGTCGATTCGTCCGCCATATTGAGGAGCTATGTCGGTATATAAATGACAGGTGTAAGAGTTATGATGCGACTAGAGGAGAAACAAGACTCAGAAAGAAATAGAAACAAATTTATAGAATACTAGAGATGTGAGAACAAAAGGGGCGATCCTAATATGAAGTGGCGTGTCCTGTCACCTCAACCTGGCCTCTGCTCGGGGTGGGAAGCTTCAACTTTTCCATGGATTATTAAGTTACAGTAACGTATGCAACCTGCGACGTTGAACAGACAGCTTTATCGTGATTCTGACACGCCTTATCAGCTAACTCACTCCACTCCGCGGGGTCATCACGTTTAGAGACGGTCTATTGGACCGTTGGAGCGTCGAAATGACTATAAACACACCCATGGTGTTGAAGAAAACCGACTGACTGGCATGGAGTCACCTGACGTCGGCGGCATCACCACAGCAACGAGACACTCACCCAATCGAGATTGCGCCCACATCAAAGTGGGATGAGTAAACAATCGATAATATCAGTACCACTTAACTTTACAGTTCCCCTACCTTATCACAACACACTAAAGAAGTAACATTCAACTCAACTTTGCATAACCGCAGCCACAGCCCAAAATTCAATCCACGACCGTTAAATACGATCAATAAACATTTACATCAACCATCTATCTATCGACCCTTACCAATGGAGCAACCAAACAGCCCAGGGGGCTCCTCAGGTGGCCCTCTCCAGGCTGTCACCGCAGACCGGGTGAACCAACAACGAGAGCGGGAATCAGTCTTCTCTCACCTCCGTTCAGGATCAAGAGATAGTGTCCACGATAAGATCAGCCAGTTCAACAACCTCAGTGTCACCATGCAGTCAAAACAGTTAGAGCGCAAGACAGCCGACGCTGCCTTGAAGCGTGCCATGCTCGGCCGTGAAGAAGCCGAGACTGAGTTGCGCAAGTTCAGAGAAGAGAACAAGGCACTGAAGAAGGCTGTCGACGAGGGCAAGGAGCGTGAAAGAAAGGTTGGAGAGCGTCTGGAGTCGTTGATGGTAGGCATTCCCCGACAACTCTGTTGTAATCAATACATGTTGACCATCTCATAGGAGAACTATGGCCGAGCCAAGGAAACACACGCACATACACAAGCTCTATGGGAAAAGGAAATTCGCCGCGCACGAAAAGAGACATTCAAGACCCAATCATCAATCGTCAAACTCCAGGAAGAACTCAAATCGGCCCGTACCAGCGCAAAAATGATCGACGAAAATCTCAAGCGCGAAAAAGCCAGAAGCAAGGTCCGAGAACAGGAGGCGTTCGAAGCACGCTATCAGATTGTCGGCGTCCAAGAACAACTCGACCAGGCCCTCGAACGCATCAAACTCGTCGAACAGGAACGCGACGCCTTTAAGACTGCCGCCAAGAACGAGGAGGTTGCTCGCATCGCCGCCGAGGGTCGCATCCCTCTACCACCACAAGAAGCCGATGATGAGTTCGCCTCTCCCCAAAAGGAGAGGAAGAGGGCACCAAAAGAACCTCGCATGTCGCTCTCAACTATGGACATCATCTCGTCAGAAGCCAGCGAGGCCGAGATCGAGGAGTTGTCAATCCAACTACAGTGGGAGCGTCAAAGAGCCGAACGTGCTCATGAGATGATTGAGTTCCTGCAGGCCGAGTGCCACTTGCGATGCTGTGCTTGCTCCAAGTCGGGCCGCCGTACTAGTGTTGAGGCCCCTCGGAAGAAGCGTCGTAGCTCGATTGGTCTCGAGGGACCTAATGACAAGGTCATCAAGCTTGACAACAGGACAATTGAGGCCGAGAAGCGTGCTGCCAGCCCCCCTCGCATTCAGGAACCCCAACCTGAGCCCCAGGCCAAGGCTGGAACCAAGGCCGAGACAGAGCCAGAAACCCAAGCCCAGCCGGAACGAGAGCAATATTTGGAAGAGCCCCCTCGTATGCTGCCCAAGTCCAGAAAGGAGCCCCGCCGCAGCACTATTTTCTGTCCCAAAGAAGGCATCTTCCGAACCGTCTCTGAGCAAGAAGCTGAGATTATTGAGGCGCAACGAAGAGCTGAGGAATCCGAGACTCAACGTGAGACCCAAGCTCACGACGAATCCCAGGATGTGGATGAAGTTGTAGTTGAGGAAGTGGTAGAGGGCGAAACTTTTGTCAGCGATAACGCCGACATTGAGCGCCGTGTATCTACAGAGACGGAGCAGAACTACAGGAGGTACGCACGAACTCCCTCAGTCGAGCCTCCGGCCTTCGCCATGCTTGCAGCAGAGCGTACTAGTCTTGCTTCTCTGCTCAGCGCTCCTCACAACGGAGCTCACTCCGCTCCCATCCCTCAAATACCGACCATGCCAGACGTGTCCGAGGATGTTCTTGTCTCCCCGGAGACTCGACCTCACACAACAAATACTTTCTACACTGTCACTACGACAACAACTGTACCCATCGCCGACGACAACGCCAGAAACAGCGCCTCTTTCAACGAACGCCTTCGTACACCCTCTCACAACAGTACCGGTACAACCTTTGATCTCTCCAACCCTGCCCTTACTCCTACCATGACCCGCGAGGAGGCCCTCGCCAAAATCCGCGAGCGCCGTGGTCGTGCTCGCTCCATGGCTCAAGGCACAATGACGCCAGCCCGTCGAATGGTCTCGGGTCCCGAGCGACGAGATATGAGTGCACCTACAGGCAAGGTTGCCGGCAAGGGGCGATAAGCATTGAAAGACAAAACTGGATGAGCCATGGACACGATTTGACGATACCCAATTAACCTTCACATTCACCCCTATTCTACCTCGCACACTCTCTCACTCACTCCGACCCGCACATAAAAGTTTCCGCTTTTGTTTTCTCTTCCCTCTGATGGGCTTCTCTCTACTCGCTCCCACCTTTGCCCATCAATCATTTCTCTTTTCTTGGCAAGGCGAAGGGGCGTTATTGTATTTTTCCGGCTTTCTTTTTCTTCGTTAGACCATTGTCACAGGAACACTTGAAACATGGGAATACATCACTGAGCGACTTTTGCTTTTATTCATGTTTACTGAAACATTGGGTGGTTCAATGGGTTATTATGCCATGTAAAGTATTTTGACTACTTTTGATCACGATTAATAGCCAGTGACTGGTTTTGTGTACGGGTCGTTATTCCGTATCTGCAATAACATTATGAATATGTTCACACAGCGCGTGCGTTTGTTCACTTTGATACCATTTTTTACATACAGCTTGAAGCTATCGAAAGCATTGTTTGTAATTCAATATGATACCCTAAAATGACCACCCGCTAGAGTACCAGATGTATAGGCAATTTCCGCTATGTTCTTTCATAAAGCCACACATATATGTAGATTCGATCAGCTTCCCAAAAAGCCCCTTGACATGTTTCGCGCCAACTGTGAGCTCATTGCATCAAGCTTGGTCGCAACAAGAACACATTCAACGCCTCTACCATTTGGCGCAGCCTGAATGCGTAACCTCCATTGTCCCGTTCGAACAACCCATTCCTCATTTTCAGGGTCCCCGTCCACACGCCTTCGTTTGCGAGGATATTCGTTCCCGGAAGACTCGTTTTTAATGAAATCTTCAAGATAATCCTTGCCGTCAAGGATAATTGCCGACTCAGGCTCGAGGACTACACGGACATAATCATCTGTCAACAGCGTGTTTCCAAGTGCTGTGGACAGGCTCTGAGGTTGGGTTGTCTGAAACGAGCTCAGCTTTGATGACACAAGCTCGAACAGCTTCGCGATACGAGCTTTGGTATCTCTGAAGAACTCCGCCTTGGCATTGCCTCCTGAGAAATGAAGTTTCGTCGTCTCACCGCCGATCTCGAGGACCAACTCAGCAGGCTTGTCTTCTAAATAAGGTCTAGCATATTGTACAAAGCCCGCCAACGGATCTGTATTGCTCACAAAAACACTGATACCACTCTTCTGAATATTCTCGAGGCGGAGTACAATCTCGTCTCGTCTTGTCGCTTGATTGTAGCTCAACGAGTGTGGAATGAGGCGCTGCTCAAGACCCTTGAAATGGAAGTAGCGCGCATCACTGAGAAGTTCCTGTCGATGCGTCTCATTACGGATATGAATGGGATATCCGCGTAGGAAGTGCAAAAGCTCGGCGAATGTATCAGCGCTTCGCTTCGGGACCGATGGAGGGAGGATGGATGGCGGACGGATCAGACCTTCGCGGTCGAGACCGGGGAAGAGATCATCGGGGCGAGAGAAGAAGGCTGCGAAACCAAGGGAGAAGTAGTTGGGAGAGTTGCCGGGGTCTTTGAAGATTTCGCGAGGGATCTGGAACTCGCGATGGCCGATGGAGATGAAGATGCTCTCCTCGTAGAGCTGGGAGATCAGCTTAGGTACTATGATATTCACTTGTTAGATAGAGATATGCTGCACAAGAGCAGAGTGACAAACAGCTGTAGAACTGCGCATCTGAGAACAGGCGCACAAAGTGCTCGCCATCGCGGGGCTGCACATGGTAGCCCTGAAGATGGAGCGATATGTCGCGAAAGATGCTAGGATCGCGATCAATGTAGAGCGTTCGAATGGCCGAGCTCGACTCGTCGTTTCGTTCCTTTGCTGACTCCAATTGGCAAACAAAGTACTGAGAGAAGTACGATGGCGCTTCGGAAGAGGTTAGCTACGTATCCAGGACCGGGTATCGCATGCGCGTTGTGCGACACCGCAACTTGTCGCAAAGCTCGAGTCTTACCGTCAGATGATAACGAAGCTCCCGAAAGCTTAAACAGTTCGCTGCCGATCTGGATGGGGAACACGCGCTCGTGAGGGAGAATGAGCGGGATTCTTGAGACGTTGCGCTCTGACAGCGGTTCAACAGTCAAGGGCCCTGTTTCCGAGGAAGCAATTGAAGTCATTATGGTCGTATTTTTTCGTACAGTCAATGCGCTTTTTGTTTTTTTATATAGTCTTGTAGTTCAAATGCGACAGCTCACAGACAGAAGCCATCCTTGTCGGACTCGAAAGATTTCAAGTCGGCAGCGCAACGGCGGTTGATAAGGTCAGGTCGGCCGCCGTGCCTAAGGTGTAAATTTAGGCTGTCCTATCGTGGGCGGTTACATTTACAATTGCAAGCTTACACGAGAGCTGCAGAAGCTTGCGCCACTGGACATGGATTTGTGGCTGACAGATAGATTATCAATGGATTGACTTTTGAATAAGGTATTTGAGATCAATGTAAGCTACTTTATTGGTTGTGATGGTTTTGTTCCATGTTGTTCTATGTAACGCCTTTGGTTCTTGTAGCACGAACAGATGTGCTCTATAGCTTCAAACATCTTGGTCTTCGTTTCAAGATGTGAACGATCTGAGTGCAATATAACCCCATTATGTGTATTGTATGAACTCAAAACCCCCCATTGGTTATCTTCACTGTGCTTGCTCACCGACTCATCAACTCAACTCCACTTCGGACAACTCCAACGACCGCACCGGTCTGGATGGACTCGCTACTTCCACCGGCGACTCTATGCTCGATATTGGCAAGACCATCAAGCCAAGTGATCATCACCTCGGGGCTGACCTCTAGCTTCACTAGCTCTTCAGACAAAGCTGTGATGATATCAGCCAGGGCAAGACCCCGCGATATCTTGAGGGCGTTGATTGTGTTGAGGCAGCTTGTGACATCTGAAGTCTTGAGTAGAGTCGACACGATCTCCTTGATGGCATCTGGGGGTGGTGCTGCAATACAGTTGTAGATGGTTTCTGTTGTGACGTTCTCACGTTGGATCTCGCTGTCGGGCACCTTTGGTGCATCCTTTGCTCGTAGTGGTGTGCCTAGAAATTAGTTAGCAACAGGGTAGAATAGCTTTTGCATCTGTACTTACTCGATGCATGGCATGCTTGTAGAACGTTCAACGCTCTTCGCATGTCACCCTTACTCAGCTTCACCAGGGCATCGACCGCCTCTCCTCTAATTTGGACATGTTCCTCCTCTACTACCTTGTCCACGAGGACCCTGATATCACCTTCCTTTAATGGACTGAAACGGAACCGTGTGCATCGACTTAGAAGAGCAGGGCTGAGTTTGTGGGAATAGTTGGCAATAATGCAGAATCGAGTGTTGGTTGTGTACTTTTCCATAATTCGTCGCAGAGCCATCTGAGCGGTACTTGTCATGGCATCAGCCTCGTCAAGTATGATCAACTTGAATCCGGCCATCGAGTTGCCTGAACGGGCAGAGGCGCCACCCATAGAGAAGATCTGCTTGGTGCTGGCAAACGTCTTGATCTGCTCTCGCACAACGTCGATGCCACGGTCGTCGGAAGCGTTAAGCTCAAGAACCATTTGGCGCATGTTTGCAGCACCATAAATACGGCGGGCAAGCGCAAGAATTGTTGATGTCTTTCCGGTACCAGGAGGGCCGTAGAGAAGGAGATGGGGGAGGCGGTTCTGGTCGATAAACTTGTTGATGGTAGCGAGGATGTCTTGATGACCGGAGACGTCGTCGAGGGTGTTTGGTCGGTATTTCTCGACCCTAAGTTCAGTTAGTTCATGGTATTAGAAAACATTTGAGATTTGTGTTCTCACCAAGGTAAGCTATCTTCAGCTTCGACTGGTAGATTGGCAGCACTGCGCTTGCCTTGCTTGGCTTCAGAAGAAAATGTGATGTCCTTGCTGGGAGCAGGAACATCAACGTCCATCTCATCTATGTTGGACATTTTTGATGTGGGAAATAAGAAGTCCTGCAGTTATTTCTGTGATGGGATTGCTGGTCGTCGCTCAAATTGAGGTCGTCTGTAGTATAGAAGTTTGGATTGAATATTGAGGTCACCAGGAGATACGCGCTAGGTTGCAGCTAAACGCGTCTGGACGTGTCAGTCAATTAAGATCCCTGCGCATAGCAACGACCAATCACAAATAAGCGTTCTTCGACTTCACATATGTAAGTATAAAATGATTTCCGTGCCTAAGCACTCTAACGGGACGATAGAAAAGGCGACCTATAAATTTGGGGTGTAAGATTAAATGGCCTAAGGATATGCTCTAAAAGTCTCGCCAAATGACCTCCCCCTCATTTCGTCTCTTATGCTCTCACCAGCAGAGTTTATGGTCACCCAACAATAATAGTGGTAGGCATTCTTACAACTTAAATGGGTTTGCCAAAAATACAGAAATAGGGTGTACTTAGGTCTATACTAAAGACGAGTCCTTGATATCAAAACTGGTACACAATTGCTTATTCAGTAACCCATTCCTGACAACTCTAGAGTTATCTATAGATATGCCATCCAAAGAAGCCATAGGTGAACTGCCCCATCAAGTGCCCATCATTCGTCACCCTAAATGTTCATTACAAGAAGAAGATAATCTAAATTATGTCCCAGAGACCACCAAAAACAGCGCAAGTAGGCGGTCCCTCGTCTCGTATAATCACGTCAATCATTGTTCACGTAGTTGATTTGTCCCCAAGCCTACCAGCTCAAACATTATGGGGATTATAGCCACTGCAAACCAAGCAATACCTGAGAGAGGGTCAGCAATCGTCTCTTTGAGCGAATGGAACAAGAGAACTTACCGGTGTATACGACGAGCTTTGTTACAACCTCGACGTCATATCGCACACGGGGCTTGATCAGTTGTGAAAACATCTCCTTTTCGCCCAATCCATCATCCTCTGTTCCAGTAACAAAGATATCAACCCGGTCCTCGTCAGCGGAAGGTGTCATGACGACCTCTCCGGTTCCCATCATTTGTTCAAATTCGACAATACGATGGGGTTGCGAGCCCGAAGCTTGAGCACCCTTTCCTGACTGGTCCTCATGCGTGTTCTGAAGCTCTAGGTTGCTTGACTTGCTCTTCAAGCTCTGGTTGCTGCTGACGCTTTCACGTCGCTTACGCTCCCTATAAGCCAAAGTCTCGTAAGCATCCGCAGCACTCTGGGGTCCGATCGACACAGAGCGACCTCGAGTTGTAGGGTTTCGGATACTCTCTACCATTCGTGGAAAGTCGGAGGGCGAGGGGAAAAGAGTGTCGATGCGAGATCCTGTCGGGACCGTCTTGTATTTACTGGCAGGGGTGAAGAATCGTCGGGGCATGTTCATGCCGACCTGCTCAATAATTCGGAATAAATGAGGCAAAAGCTTGAGGAGTAGGGGCTTCATGGTTTCGCGCCAAAGAAATACAACCAAGACGCCAAATACGATTCTAGCCACATTGGCAACCAAGCCCAAGTGTGTGATGTCGACAGATCCGCCACCATGCGCATGAGTCTCCCAGGGATCGATTGCAATCTTGCCATACGTCCAGGTACCAAACTCAAGACCAATGACAACACCAGCAAAGGCAACACTATCGTCATAGCATGGACAATCGTCTGCGGGTTCAGGATGGATACGCACGAGAACCAGGATAATCAAAGCCGCCACGAAAGGCGCAACCCAGGAACTCGAGTGCATATATTCGTCGAGGGGGGGTCCGTAGTAAAATTCGAGAAGAGAGATGGCAGCCCCCATGATTGATCCAATAATAACATCCAAAAACCCGTGCATACCGCAGTAGAGACGTCCGAATATGATCGAAGCAGCGTAAAAGTATGAAAGAAATTCCAGTGCGATCTTTGTAGTCGGAGGAAGTGTATTCTCGGGACTGCGCAGTATCAGGAGCGCATAGACAGCGACAGAGACAGCATTGGCGCTATGAGTCGAAGGAAAACCGTATTCGAGGGCTGCAGAACCAGACATGGTGATTCGGTGCAAAGGAGGTGATAACGGGCGCGGCAGAGAGTAGAAATCCTTGATGAAGCCTGTCCAAAAGACACCAAGGGCGAGAATGTGAACGAGTCTACAGAGAAGCATGTTAGCATCTTGTTATCTCTGTATATCACAGGCCCAGAACTGAGCCTGCACTGCAAGTGCAACAGAGCAATGCGGCGCAGCGCATACAGACACAGTTGATTATGGTATGACTTACCCTTTTCCAAAGGCCGCATATCCGCACCAGAAACAGATAGGTAATCCGATCATAAAGAAGGTATGCGTTCCAAGGTTGGCAGTAATAGCAAAGTAGCTATCGAGAGCTGGAGTTCGCATCTTTTCCTGCATCCAGGCAAGGTATGGCGTCTCCCATCGGATCAGGGGCAGCAACTGCTGGCGCAGATTGTATCGCCATTTCGGCAGAGCGCGCTTGTCTGTAAGACGAGGGGAATCAGCAGAGCTCGGGGGCGCAAGAGAGGCCGCAGTGAGTATATACAGTGGTCAAGACTCCTCAATCCAGCATCGGGGGCATCAACGCCTTTGGTATGGCCATTTGTAGCGGGCAGGGCGGCTGCGGTTGTGGTTGTGATTACAGCAGGCGACGGCGGGGCATCGCGTCGAGGGTCGCTCATGATTCTATAAGGAAGAGGAAGAGGAGGGGTCAATTGCGACGAGGACGAGATCGAGGACGACGACGAAACATTGAAGATAAAAGATGCAGCCCAAGAGACAAAAGAAGGTTTGAGAGCAGAGCACGAGGGCGGCCGGAAGCTTCAATAAACAGACAAAAGGGCCTGGTTGGAGTTGTAGTAGTTTAGTTGGTGTAAGGCAGTGAGTGTCGAGTGGAGATTGTTGTATGTGCCGACGAAGGCAGTTTATCGCCGGTGCAACATGAATCAAACTTGGAAAGGCTCAAGGATTAAGCAGATGGCAGGGGAACAAGCATTTAAATTATGCGTCAGCAGCGATACATATACTCTATTCGAATGTAGAAAGGTCAGATTACAAGATTATGTTATTGCGTCCGTCATCGCCAGAACATCTTTAACTTGGACGGTCAACTTCATCCATCATACTGGCTTTGATTCTGGGCGCACAAATCGCCGAGGTACAGATAAAAGAAAATGAACCGCTCGAAATCGGGATCCCACCTACGTATCGTTTTCCTTGTTCAGATCTCCTCTTCTAACCCCTGCTGGTCCCTGAAGCGAAGCCCATCATGGAAGCTGACGAGGTCGGCTACCAAGAAAGGACAACTGCTTACCTTGACGAGGGTTTTTATGTGTTTCTTGAGTCGACTCCCACGAGATTTTTACAATGACAGATTAATTGGAAGTTGTCATGTAGACGCGATATCAGTTGTGTAGGGATGTTGTCCTCCTCTACTAAGGTACGGCATGTGTCCAGCCAGGAATCGATCGCTTGACCAGGTTGCTAAAAATCGTGACGTCGGTCGGAGGTGTTAGTAAATTTGAGTATACCGTGGAACAACCTTAAATACGAAGATACTAGTGTAAGACTCTTAGTTTGATGTACATAAATTCCTGGTCGGCTAGGAACTTGGTGAGCATGTTCATACTTATGGATACGTAGTTGAAATCCAATCGTTAGGTAGGTCGTTAATAGCAGTTATTAGAGGTAGTTAGACGTATCCTCGTCTCACAAACTCAACCTCGAAATTTCACCACAACATCACCAACTCACTCTCTCAGCAATGTCCTTCTCCCTCCGCGGCAAACACTGCGTCGTGACCGGAGCCACCGGCGCAATCGGCTTCCGTATAGCGGCCGCCTTTGCAGAACGCGGCTCCGTTGTCACCCTCCTCAGCCGGTCTGCACCGGATGCCCGACTGAGCCTCGAGCACCAGCTCACTCCGTATAAACCGGAGCAGGAGCGCAAAGACATGGGTGATGAGTTCCCAGAGAAGCACCGATTCATGCGATTGGATGCTACCAAGTCTTCCATGTTCAAAGGCCTCTTCGGTTCTTCAATCGGCCCCATTGACGTCCTCGTTAACTGTGCTGGCGTTAGCCAAACGTCTTTTATCAAGAGGACGCCTGATGAGGATATCCAGAATATCCTCAACACCAACCTTCAGTCAGCAATTCTTGCGTCCAAGTATGCCAAGATGAACGCCCATGGTGCGTTACTTAAAACTATACATGTTCAGTTACGTTATCTTACACTCAATCCCGCAGGATGTATCATCAATGTCTCAAGTCTCATGGCCAACAAAAACGGAGCTGGTGCTTCAGTATACGCCGCATCGAAGGCTGGCCTCGTAGGTATGCTTATAATCCCTGCCTGTTCTTGCGCTACAAGCAACCCAAACTATTATACAGTTCAAAGAATAATTCGCTCACTCCATGTCCTCGCAGCTTTCACCCGTGCCCTAGCTACAGAGTATAGTCCTCGCTCCATTCGCGTCAACGCCTTACTACCTGGTTGGATAGCTAGCCCAATGTGGGATCGTAAGTCTATCCCTCCCTTTGCCTCGTGAAAGCACATTTTAGGCGCCTGTCGCCCGTATAAGAAGAGGGTCATGTTAATGTATAACCCTCCATTCTAGATCTAAAGTCGGATATTCAGCAGCAATATCTCAAGGACTGTCCCCTACGCCGTGTAGGACAGCCTGATGAAGTCGCCGATGCTGCTGTCTTCTTGGCGACGAATCGTTTCGCAAACAACTGCGTGCTAAACCTCGATGGTGGCTTGAGCGCTGTATAGTCAACCCTCGAGCCCGCTTATATGCGTGTCGTCCTTCATAGCCCGCAGCTTATCAGTCATCAATAACGATCGCGCCTCCACTAACAGAGCCTTCGTTCTGGTCCACATCCACGATCTCGGCCCCTGAGGGTGTCATCTTAACCTTCTTCAGGGGCTGGCCGCCATCCTCGGTATGCGGTCTCTTGACCCCCTTGGGCTCAGTAATGACAGCATCTCCGTTTGTCTCACCGTTGGCACCCGATTCGACAGGCTGAGTCTTCTTTGGCCGACGTGGGATCTCCGGCTTGTCCGAGAACTTGGCCTCGATTGGTTTTTTGTCCTCTTCCAATGTACTATAATATGTAAGCTTAGTCCCGTGAGGGTAAAAGACAATGACGAACTCTTCTTGAATGTTGATAACAACGTTCACAAAGGTATCCTCGTCATCTTGATCTATGACGGTCAAGAACGAGTCTTTCTTGATACCTGGCATCTTGATCAGCTTTAGTAGTACCATGCTCATTCTTTAAGACTTACCAAGATCACTCAGCTTCTTGGGTAGGTTCTCGTCGTCTCCATCCTCGAAGCATTCAACCAGAGTACCCACATCGTTGTTCACGACAAATTCTTTGCCTTCGTATCCCAGCTTTGATTTGACAATATCATCGACAAGATCTTTGAGAGTCGCCCGGGAGAGGTCTGCAACAACACTGGTGAAATAAACACTGCACACTGGGCAGTCTGGATTTGGTTCCCGGGACCTATCTGGAGCCAGGAGTCGAGCGGGCGCAAATGGTGTCAAGAAGACCTCCTTGGACTGCGCATACTCGCCCTTCAACACTTTGTATGACTGGAGAACGCAGAGTCCAGCGACAATTGCGTTTGTCGTGGCAATGGCGGGGATAATGTTACCAGCCATCTGCTTCGTATCGAATCGGGACTTCTTGTCGATTCCAAAGATATGTGAACGAATATTTGCGCTCGCTGTTACGAAATCAAGGGTATCGATATCATCCTTGTCAAATGCGATTGTGGGCTCAGGGTCTTCAGGTGCTTTGTTTTTCTTGAGCTCAAGAATCTTTTTGCTTAGTCGGTCAAGACTATCGTTGAAGACCACGAGACTCTCCTCCAGAGACCACACCCTTTGATCGTCTTCAAGAATCGCCTTTTTGTTGGTAATAGCATCACCCGCCTGCGCAAGAACCGTCTCGTACTGGAGGGGCTCAGGGGCTCGTCGCGACGTCCACATATCTTCAACAGATCGTAGTCGTTCAATATCAGCGTTGAAGACCTTGTCGAAGAGCATCTGAGGGAACTTGGACGTGCCTGTAGCATCTCGGATCTCCTTGAGGGCTTCGGATTCCTTCTTTAGTTCCTCAATTTCCTTGGCTAGTATCTGTCAGCGTTTGTTGCTCCCCGGAATACAGCCAACCTACCATTGTCGGCGTCCGTCGAGTGATCAAAAGCCGCCTGATCTTCACTGGTGCCAAATATCTCACTAGGAGTTTCGTTAGTAATGTTCCGGGCGTGGTTATCCAAGTACGTACTTGAGCAGGTAGCTTTTACCCCAAACAATGCAGTGAATGGGTTGGCTGGGTGTACTTCGAATTGTGCACACAGGGAAAGATTTGGGTGCCTCTTTAGGAGTGCAATCGTAGCATGCGGTCACACCCTTTTTAATGACCTGCACCTGGCCGTTGAATCCCGTGGTGCCACTCTCGATCAGTGGTACATCAGCCGCCAAACACATCTTGTTCACGTGTCTGCGAGCCTCGAGGTTGTCTAGGGCATTAAAAGCAATGCGGAACTGTTGAAACCATGCGACAGTGAACTCGTCATCCTTGATGTTGGCGTGGTGCGCGACAATTTTTACGTTCGGGTTGAATCGTTGTGCTGCCTCCTTGGCTACCTATGCATCTGTGAGTATTGTACCAGCCTCCAAGTATTGCCAGAAGAATGACGCACTAGTGCTTTCGACTTCTTGATGTGTTCGTGTCGGAAGAGGAATTGTCGGTTCAGGTTGGAGAGATCGATAGTATCGAGATCGACAATGTGGATTTCGCCAAAGCCAGTAAGAACAAGATTCTTGAGAAGCTCGCAACCAATTCCACCAGCGCCGACCATGAGCACGCGAGCCTGCGCATTCCTAATTAGTGACAAGAACAAATAAATCCGCTACCACATGATCGCAATGTTGTGTATTATGCACTCTGGACTCCCATGCGCCGCCCCCAAGCAATATCCCGCGTGGAGTTCGATGTGAAATCAAGACGCAGAGGCAAAAGGTTGGCACCGTGAATAGCAAACGTACCTGCTTAACTGAGGTGTTGAGTGATGCGCCGAGAGATTGCTGATTGTGTCTATCACGCGTCACTGTGGGTGGACGTCTTTGAGGCGCGTTCTCTGAAGAAACAGGCTGTTGTTGTGACTGTTGTTGTGTTTGCTGCTGCTGTGCAGGTGTTGAGGCTGTAGCTGTAGCTGTAGCAGCAGTCGCAGGTTGCGTCTGGGCCGGAGCCTGATCGGCGCTCGTCGCATCCATCGTTATCGTTGTCGCTCAGTTGACACGAGAAGAAGAATATAAAGAAACCAGAAGCCCAGTGTGAGGGCTGCGCATGCGCTTGGGGCTGATGCGCTCGAATTGTTTTCGTGGAGTCGTGCAGAATCGCGGATGGTTGAAGGTGGGAAGATTGGATTAGATGTTGGATGTTAGAGAGCTAAGATAGAGCACCCAGCAGCATTGCGTACCTACCTAGGTAGTCGAGAAGCACCAATCAGATACACCCCTCATAGTGAATTGGGCTTTAAAGCCGGGAATCTCGAGTGAATTGCGGGCTTCTGATTGGACTTCTCCAGTGGTGGATACCATGTTGAACTTGCCCGTACGCAGACTTGACGTCGGGTGGTAGGACGACTCACTTGCTACTGTAATAGGTACTGATGGACAAGAGTGATAGTGATATCGAGCTGCAGGGAAACAAAGAAAGGGGCATAACGGCAACAGAAATGTTCCTTTTTTGTTCATTGAGCTGGCATTGAGCCAGTTAGTTACCTCCAGAACATGCATATACAAGCTATCATCCAATCTGCTTATTTTCCGTGTTTCAGCCATGGCAATCGGTTCTTGTGGTAACAAAACAGTAAAAGCCGGCCCTGTGGCCGCAGTGCCCCCGGGTAAGAAAAAAAAAATTAAGGGATCTGATACTGAAATCGACTTTGAAAGTCTAGACCGAATGATTCAGACAAAGGAGGCTTCAGCCAAACTAATTCTTCTGACATTATTTTCCCACTCTCACTCATCTCTTGTTATTCTCACAGTCACTAAACGTCACAGTTAATCTTTGTAACCATGTCTGACGACGAAGTTGACACTGAGCTTCTCGAACTCCTGCGCCAGCATCTTCAGGGGAAGGTCGAGATACAGGAGGAGCCTGAGACGGGCGTTCTCGAAAGCGCTGAGCATGTCTACGATAGCTGCATCGACGTTGCCGTTGATATGCGTGCCTCTAAAAAGGCAGCCGAGAGCATATACAAGCAGATGCAGCAAAAGAGCTACTCGACTGCCACATGGTCAGAGCATGAACTTCATCCCAAGGCCAAGGATGAAAGCACAGTCAACTTCATCTTCACCATGGACTTGCTAAACTTTTCTTTCTGGTCGGAGTTGCCTGATGACGAGAGATTTGCCATTGAATATCGCGGAAACAAGTGGACTGGTTATTGGAGTTTGGTTGCAGCTCTCCAAAGGGCTCTTGATGAAGGTAAGTAGCCTTTATTGATGGTGACTCACCACTACCAAAACTGACACTGTTCTCTCAACTAAAGAAATCCCTATCACGGACCCTTTCTATTGGCAAAATGAACAAGAGTGCACTCTTGAGTCCCTCAGACATGTCTTCAGATCATGCACTGAAGAGGAGATTCCCCTACTTGAGGAGCGCTTAGACTGCCTTCGAGAAGCAGGACAGGTTCTCTGCAAAGTGAGTTACTCTAAAGCACTAGATCGGTTATGTTAAAGGATCTTGCTAACATCTTCCAGTACTACGATGGCTCTGTTGCAGAGCTGATTTACGCCGCTGATGGGTCTGCAGCCCGCTTGGTAAACTTGCTGGCACAAGACTTTGACTGCTTTCGTGATGAACATCGCTATGAGGACGGCAAGATGATTCGCTTAATGAAACGAGCTCAGATCCTCGTTGCGGATCTGTGGGCGTGCTTCAACGGCGAATCGTACGGCGAATTCCGCGACATCGACAAAATTACCATGTTCGCCGATTACCGTATCCCCCAGATCCTCATGACCATGGGGGCCCTGTACTGCTCTCCGGGAATTGCAGCGGCTATCAAGGACAAGAAGATGATAGAGAGCGGGTGTGCATGGGAACTGCAAATACGAGGTAAGTCATTACATCTGCAATTTCTATACTACTTACTAAACCAAAAAAGCATGTAGCATCTGGTGCGTTGAGCTGATTCGACGCGAAATTCTGCGTCAACACCCTGACGCTCATGTCAACGCCATCCTTATAGACTTCTTCCTCTACGACAGTATGAAGGAATTAGAAGCCGCTGGGAAAGAACCTATTCCCCATCATCGAACGAGGAGTATTTGGTATTAGACAAAAGTCGCAAGGCTTACTACTCTAGATTTTTGGTGTGTTTCACAAAGCTGGTTGGAGTTTGGTCATAGATTTCTCTTTTAACGACTTTCTGTTGGACTATAAAGAACAATAAAGACAATAGATACTGCCACATCGGCATACAATCATCATTCTCCCAAACGCCCCGCTAACTACAACGCAATTCACAGCCAAAATACAAGAGCAGATCAACTCCCTACGTCGGTCGAGTTCAGAATCTTATCCATGTGTGCTGTTTCAATTTGGTTGTTTCCCTTGCTTTCCTCTTTCACGAGAACAGCAAGAACCTCGACAGGGGGGTTGAGACCCAGGCGGTTTGCCCGCTTCCAGCGCTTCATGCGCGGCATGCCGATACATGGCTACGCGGATTAGCTTTAATATAACGAGAACGGCCGAGTTGACTTACACCGTATTGTGAGCTAACATCAAAATATCGAAGGATCTTCTCATTCTGGGATACACCTTGCTGGTGCAATCGAGGGGTACTCCATTGATTCTCAATAGACTTCCAGTATTTCTTGAGTTGTGCGTCGGTGACCTTCTCTGCTTGCAGTTCCGACTCTGACTTCTCAGGCTCTGGCGCTATTTGGGGCTTGTGAATCTCTTCCTTATCGACCTCTATCAACTCTGGTTCCACAGCTGCGGGCTCGCTGTCGATAATGTCCTCAATCTCATGCTGCTTCGCAAGCTTACTGGGATCGATCTTGGCAACAGAAGGGGATATAATAGACTTCTTGGCGTTCTTTGGCACAGGCTTTGTCACTCTGTTTGAGAAGCTCAGAGTCGATTGCCCTTTGGCAGGCGGGCCCCTGCTGCGAGCGCTGGCGGCGGATCGTCGAGTGGTGGGCATAGTGGGCTCAGCTTCTGAAGCGAAATGATACTGTTAAGTTGTAGGTGGATGACGCTTGATGAGGTGTGAGTGAAGAGGAAATGAATGCAACCAGGCAATACAACTTGGTAAGTGTAAGCTTAGCAACGGGAGTTATGAGTTACCAGTAGGTAGATAAATGCTCAAGGCAACTTATGGTGATCAGTTCAGAATGCACTGTAGTCATTAACTAACAGCCATTACAGGGTCAATGAACAAGGTGGGCTCTAGCGTTGAGATGGGAAAGTATGACGGAGTGCAAGCCTTAAGATTGGCGGGGCAACGCGATATGCAGCGCGAGATCACGTGTGTTACATCATCTCTTTAACAACCCAACCTCCCCAACCACTCTATGAGTAGCTGTTGATGTCAAGAGACCCCATTACTAGAAGATCACGACAAGGATAGTACCTGTTTATAGACAGGTAGGTGTATTGGGGTAGTGTCGGGAGATAGTAGCGGTTTTCTACCAGATCTTCCAAACCCCAAACGTAGGAGTAAATATATCTATACCCATAAGGCCATAGAAGGAATATGACAAACATATAAAACAATCTGTTCGGATAGCTTGTTATTACAGTCGTTTCATCTTTCTCCTATTGATTTTTTGTTTAAACTCGTCGCTCTTGATCTGAAATGCAGCATGACGGGACGCCATTATCAACCGCCAGTGGCCTCTCGGTAGAAGGAGAGGCTCCTGTTTGCGCCAGCTGTGCAGAACATCTCACTTCTGACGGTCTTTGGCAGCCACTTCACCGACCAAAGAGCCTTGTCTGTCTCGCTATGTGTAGCAACACAAGCAGCACGTTCAATCGACCAAACCTTGACCTTTCCATCCATGGATCCGCTCAACAGGTATTCTCCAGTATCACTCCAATCAAGAGACGTGATCCATGAAGAGTGTCCTGTCAAGTTTCCAACATGCTCTCCGTGCTTCATGTCGTAGAGTGCGATGATACCGGCGTCACCTGCTGCAGCGAGCCGAGTGTTGCCTGGAGAAAAAGCAACTGATCGCACAGGCTTCGCGAGACCTAATAAGCTGTGTCAGTAGAAATCCATAGCAATAGCTCGATAGAACTTACCAGAAAGCGAGTACAGGACCCTTCCTGTGTCGTTGTTGAAGATGTAGACAGATCCATTCTGGTGTCCGCTAGCAGTGTATTTACCATCTCGACTCAAGTCCACGGACATGCCAAAGCTGCCTGACCCCGCACTTCCAGTCTCGTACTCTCGTATCTTGGGCTTCTTTTCATCAACAATATCCCAGACATTGACTCGGCCGTCGTTAGTTGTGGTGGCAAGGTAAGAACCATCTTCACTCAGCGCCAAAGCCCAAGCCTCGCCAGGCTTCGATGACGCTCCTGCGACCTCACCACTGAGGCTCCATTCACCAGTGTCGTTGTTGACCTGCCAAACTTTGACTTCGCCGCCGAATCCAGCAGTCGCTGCGACATTGCCGTTCCGTGAGGTGCACACATGGTGACATCCTAGCTTGTGCGCATCTGAAATGGACTGCTTGAGCGGGAATGAAGGATCAGTGGTATCGTGAACGTGCAGCGTAGAAGATCCACTACCAGATATCACAGCTTTAGGTGTGGTCGCAATAGAGAAGATGTCGGTGATGTGGGCTATAAGCTCTCAGTAAGCTGTTCCTTCAACGCAAAGTACTGCGCCTGTCACCCCGCGGCGGGGAGGTAATGCTCACCATTGTCCACGGTATGCGTGGTCAAATATTGTTTCGACTGTTAAAATTAGTTTATTTATATTACAATTCAGTTTGTTCTCGCCAGTACTCACCATGACTGCCTCGCTCGGTCCAAAGAGCGTGTTTTCCTCACTTTTTAGTATGACGTTGTGTATGAATGAAAGTGTTTGACTGGGGTGAGCTGCGAATGCATGCTAGAAGCTTGGTGGGGCATCAAAGTGTCATCTACGCAGAGCTCCAAAACGAAGGGGAAGCAGTCACGTCCATCCAACATTATTATCGATTTTAGGAATGGGATCAGAATGGAAAATAAGATACTGAAAGCTCGTCATCGTATGGCATACACCTCAAATATGTCTGGAGAACGGGTAGCAACATATCGTAGACTGTTAGTACGAATGCCTTGACATATACAACAACGACAAGAAGGATGTCCTTGGTCTAATTTTTTATTGTTCATATTTCTACAGGGCTCAAATGAGCCAAAACGCCCATGGTATGCATGATCCCGAGGTGACTATACAGACTCTTGTTACAGTAAATCATCAATATTCCATAGCCTTCTTTTACTCTGGCCTGTTGTTTGGGTAATCCTGTCGCCAAATTTGCTTCATTTCTGTACTCTGTTAGGGCTTGCTATTCATATTAAACGCAAAGGCAATCCAACAACATACCTTCAAGACAATGTTGACATAATCGATGTGTACGCTTAGGCTGACCACATCCTGGACACTTGCACAAGCCGTTCTGATCCTTGAGCGCCTTGCCCGCCATTTGCCTAGATCGCTTTTTCGAGTGAGAGACTTTGTTCTTGGGTACCGCTCGTAGCACAGACTCCCAGATATCATCGATGGTGGGGAGGTTTAGAGAGACACCGGGGATCGCAGTCGACAGTGTTGGGAAGAGCTTCTGAGTGAACTGGCGGAAAGAGACCACTGATATCAGTGTCGTTGAAGAGAGTCGGGGGAGGAGTGCGGCAGCCATCTTGATAGAAAGTTGTAGATCGGATTCGGGTAATGGCGATATATCAAATTTGGCAGTGTAGGCGAAGCCAAATTACCAGATGGTCTCACGCTGAACGATTGAACCGAGTCAAAGTAAATTGGTCGATTTCCAGCTATGATTTCGCATGCGACGGGTGTCTGGCAGGGCAAATTAATCGGTCCGTCGGTCGTTGAACTCGAATTAGAGTCGCGATGATCAAAATGCGCAAGGCAGGGCTTCAATTCAGATTCCTACTGTCAAAAGTCTGATGGACTGGGGCTGGTCTTTCCCCAAAGTGCCGGCGGGCCAATCATCAGCTAACCTGTGCACAGACCCGTTTCAACCAATGAAGAGCTCTAAACACGCTTTCCCCCTTTCTTTCGGACCCTGGACCTCCCTGGTGCTCCCTGACATCCCTTCCAGTACGGAAATTGTTTGTTAAGGTGGCAGGAGCAGAAGCCCAGTGCCCGAAAAGTTCCCCTTAGCATCTCGTCGTGTTCAAGCCTCCCCTAAACCACCAACTTCCAGCTTCGCTACATCTCCAGGCGTCACTTTGACCTGCGTGCTCGATTTGTTCTTTGTTGATTCGAGTCTAGTCCTTCTTTCTTGGAATATCCCCCGACATTCCCCAAGCTCCAACTGTTATCTACGTTCACTTCTTAATTTAACAAGTGTCGCCGAAATATTCAAGATGGCCGCCGCTCCTCCCAACACTATCTACCCTCAGAGCCATGTCGGTTTCGACAGCATCACTTCTCAGATTGAGAAGAAGCTCTTGAAACGTGGTTTCCAGTTCAACGTCATCTGTGTTGGTAAGTACTTGCACGATGCCCGTTCCAATTGCGCCTCGGGCCCAACTGCCGTGGTGTGATACTGGCTCGGCGGTCGGTCTGTCCACTGTCATGTTCATAAGCTAATTTGTTTTGCGCATCGTAGGCCAGACCGGTATGGGCAAGTCAACGCTCATCAACACCATCTTCGCTTCTCACCTGATCGACTCCAAGGGTCGCTTCCAACCCGACGAGCCCATCCGCCAGACCACCGAGATCCAGGCCGTTTCTCACAACATCGAAGAGAATGGTGTCCGACTTAGACTCAACATCGTTGACACCCCTGGATACGGTGATCTCGTCAACAACGACCGCTGCTGGGACCCCATCGTCAAGTATATCAAGGATCAGCACTCCGCGTACTTGCGCAAGGAGCTCACTGCACAGCGAGAGCGCTACATCCAGGATACCCGTATCCACTGCTGTCTCTTCTTCATCCAACCTTCAGGTCACTCTCTTAAGCCCATCGATATTGTTGTCTTGAAGAAGCTCTCTGATGTCGTCAACGTGGTGCCTGTCATCGCCAAGGCCGATACTTTGACTGTTGAGGAGCGCCAGGAGTTCAAGGAGCGCATCAAGGAGGAATTTGCTTTCCACAACCTCAAGATGTACCCTTATGATAATGAGGAGTTCGACGATGAGGAGCGTGCCCTGAACGGCCAGATCAAGGTATGTATTCAATGACTGACTTGACACGAGGCGAATACTAACGTGTACCAGAACCTCGTTCCCTTCGCTGTTGTCGGATCTGAGAAGTCGATCATCGTCAACGGTAAGCAGGTTCGTGGTCGCCAGAACCGATGGGGTGTTATCAACGTCGAGGATGAGACTCATTGCGAATTCGTCTACCTACGAGACTTCCTTCTCCGAACCCACCTTCAGGACCTTATCGAGACCACCTCTCAGATCCACTACGAGACCTTCCGTGCCAAGCAACTGCTTGCGCTCAAGGAAAGCAGTGCTCACGGTGGTGCTAGCAGCCGACCCATCAGCCCTGCCGCCGACCGCGAGCTGAGCCGAAACTCGCAACGAATGACGATGAACGGCTACTAAGCTGATTTTGTGTTTGAAGTTGTGCTGGCGATGGAGCGACGGCGTCTCGGGGCAGCTCGATAGCCCGCATTTGTTACGACACTCCTCATATTTCACGGCCTGATGTAGAGCAACCCAAAAAGTAATTGCTTTGTTCAGAGGTTCCTTGGTAGGCTTGACCATAGTGAACCCCCGAAGGCCCCACATCATCTCGATGACATCGGCATGCGAGCAAGGACAAGAGCAACATTCTTGGTGGTATAGACCGAATAAGATGAGGGACTGGGTCATATAGGCCCGGAGACTCATTTTCTGGACATGTGCCACGGGAGCTGTCTGCTAGTCAGTCCGTATCGAAGCTGTACACGACTTTCTTCTTTTTCTTTCAGTGTTACCCCGGAGAGCTATTTGGCCTTTTTTTATGCTTTAATAAGACCGATTACCCCATACTCTAATCTGGAGTTAGTTTCGTTGCCTACATAGTGTATCAATTCCATTGGAGTTTCTGACGTACTTGTTGTTGTGTATGAGTGATGTTAAACCTAAAGTTGATAACGTTGGAATGGGCATTGGAACGAACTGAGACTCGGGGTGTGTTCTCGGATTGTCTTGTTTTGTTTGTTCAACATTACCCTACCTACTTAGTACTTACTTTATTAGTCTGGGATAGAGTTTTGATGTGGTATAGGGTAGTTTTTGGTAACATGTGCTATTCTCTTGGTACCAGATCTTGGCGCGTGCGATGTAGTTATATAGGATAATATTTGGTGATCATTTTGTCTCAGTGATTCAAGAGAGTTTCTCATTGTTCACTTCTGTATGGTGGTCATCTGATTTTTATGTCAAAACCACCAGATGGTATTGAGGACTGGCCGGGGATATGGCTCAGTTATGATGAGCCATGGAGTGAAAACAGGATCACAACTAGTAACCGCAGGAATGCTAAAACCACCTGCTACTTACCAAGACTTTGGATCGAGGAATATAAAACACGGTGAGGTAGATACCACTATATCCGGAAGCTATTCTGAGATGCAACTCGTGGAAATGACATAGCACTCCATGATGATAAGGGACGACAATAAAGAGGCTCGTGAGCTGAGATGCCTGTCACCACGTCCCGGCCTCCAAGTTTCAGAGCAAAGCGATATGAAGCACTGATGAGTTATGGGGTAAGTAGTGCATCGTGGGGACATCAACAGCCCGTGCTCATTTAAGAGAGCGTAAAACATCCAGTATCAAATGCTATACAGATAAATTAGAAGGGATATTGGGAGAACACGCTAAAGTCTGGGGGCTCAGACCATTGTTGATAAGTTAGTGGTTAGCAAATACCACGGCCAATGGCTGAATGTCCAAATACATCAAAGCGTTGTCACGAGATAACAGGGGAGATTTGAATATGATCCACGACATACGAAAATTCTGAATCGTAGCACTTGGTCAGGTGGCATAACTTCTACTTGTGTTTTGATACGAGACATTGATTCACGAAAACGATTTGTATTTGTTGCATGAATTGAGCCTCAAGAGACCCACGATTCTTGTTATACCATTGGCTACTGGAGAGTCATCCTAAAAGGTACCTAAGTTACTGCAACATCAAACATCTTGGTACTACAGTACGTATGAGTGACGACTCGAGCGAATGTGCTGGCAGAAAACAGACGTGATCTTTATTGTTCAAGCCTGGGCATATCTTGGCCTCAAGTCCAAGCGCTATGAAGGGTAAAGATCGCTTGTAGTCCAAGGACTCTTTGCATGACGATGATCTAGTATTGATTTAATGCCAAGAAAGTTGTGGTTGAGAGATTTGATAGAAACTGCCAGTAATTTTAAACTTCTGGAAACTTGAGATTGCGGTGGGTGAGTGTTGCAAGGATGTCTGAATGAAACGTGGTGGAACCTTGCAATGGACTCTTTAACGGTCATTTGTCATTCATCAACAGTGAATGGTTAATAGTAAGGTAGCCAAGATCTGAGCATGGCGTGCGTTTAAGGTGGCTTGACGAGTAAAGATTCACCAATTGAGTTTTTTACTTTTTTAGGACATAACCACATAGAATTCTAGGTTTTAGATACAGCGCTGTTCTGTTCCCAGCCGCCTCCAAGAAAAAGTCTCAGACGTTTTCTGTCCACTCATTCCCGTAAATCCGTCTTGGGAGACCCCGTTCTCATCGTCCATGGCCGACTCTAGACTGCAAACGGCAAGGTGAATTTCTGACTGCCAAGTCCATCAAGTGCTTTTGTCCTCAAGCGCCGCTATTTGACCCCAGCAACCGACTTGACTAGGTTTTAGGACCCATGACAACCAGGGTACTGTAATAAGTGTAATTCTGTAGTCTTCCAGTTTGGGCAAGAGGAACGATTCTAAGGAGCGTGTCGAAAAAAGTGAGAAATAGGGTTTGCAGATAGATACTTTAAAGTCAGTTCTAATGTTCTTAGGCGGATAAGTTAGTAGTAATGTTTTCTTACACCTACGAGATACACACATACATCCTCGTATATGATCTACTGGCCACAGACAGACGTCTTGGCTCAAGTCTTGGCTTCTGCCGGAACTTGATTTATACATGCTAAAGCCAAAATGCCATGGCCGGATGTCCGATAGTGGTGTAATAGACTGAAAGCGGTCCCAGAGCCAGGCCTGGGTCTAGGCTCACCTTATTACTTGACAGTCCTTATCCTGTCCTATCCTATCCTAGGTATTTCACAGTAGATGGTTGTCTTGTGTTGATGAGATCCCCTTTCTATCCTGGCTTGGCCTCGCTCGGTATTCTTTCTTATTTGAGCCGTTGCCCAATCGCTCGTTCATTACACCTGCCTGTAACTGTTTGATTTGTTTGATTGCTCTGCTGGTGACACTTGACGGGCCTTCTTTCCTTCACCTCCACTGCGGCGCGGCGCAATTCGATCGATCCATCTATCACTGTCAATCACTGCACTGGCAGAGTTGTTTATTCACCTTCCCGCTTCCACTTCCACTCCCACGTTTCCTCCTCCACCTTTGCTCCTTCTTCCAACTCCATTCACTCTTTCCATTTCGCTAATTCACTCGTCATTCATCGAATTGTGGTCCTCTCGGATCTCATCGCTCTTTCCTAGTGCGACTGGTGCTTGGCGCATACTTTACATCCTGCTCGTTACTCTCTTTCTCCCAACAACATCGTCAACCACAACAACAAATCTCACGCACCCTTTGCTGCAAACTGAGCTCTTTGTGCCTGGTTTTCTGACACTTCAAGCGACCACACAACACACTTATCTCGGCTTTTTGGAGGAATTATCAAATAAGAGATCTAGTAGCACGTTATCGCCATGCTTGTATGTACTCCCCAGTCCCGCTACAGTATACTTGCCTTCTCATGCCTGGCGCATTGCTTCTTGTTACACCACGGACAGACTGACATGCTCTTTAGATCAAGGCCGCGCTCATGGCCCTTGGGGCCGCGGTTGTAGGCGCCGTGCCCCCCTTGGAGATCCAGGGAACCGACTTCGTGAACCCCGAAACTGGCAACAAATTTCAGATTGTTGGTATGGCCTACCAACCTGGAGGCAGTGCCGGCTACGACCCTTCCACTGGAAAGGATCCTCTAAGCCATGCGGATACTTGCATGCGAGATGCTGCTCTCATGCAGATCCTTGGTATCAATGCCATCCGTGTCTACAACCTTGACCCGAATGTCAACCACGATGAGTGCGCCAGCATCTTCAACGCTGTAAGTAACACTCTGCTGGCGCATTGCGGCCCTACTAACGCCTCACTCCCAGGCTGGCATGTATATGATGATTGACGTTAACTCTCCTCTGCCCCATGAGTCTCTGCACTCTATCGCACCTTGGGAGAGTTATCACGTTGACTATCTGAACCGCACCTTTGCAATTATTGAGGCTTTCGGAAACTACCCCAACACGCTTCTTTTCTTCGCGGCAAACGAGGTTATCAATGACGAGGCTACGGCTCAAGATGCCCCTCAGTACATTCGTGCTCTGACCCGCGACCTCAAGAACTACGTCAAGAACAACCTGAAGCGCAAGATTCCTGTCGGATATTCTGCCGCTGACGTCCGTGAGGTTCTGTGGGATACCTGGAACTATCTGCAGTGCACCGATCCCGAAGATGAAGATGACATGAGCCGTGCTGATCTTTTCGCCCTCAACTCTTATTCATGGTGTGGCCCGGAAGCCACTTTTGAAACTTCCTCATACGATGACTTGGTCGAAGGTTTCGAATCATCGTCTGTTCCCATCTTCTTCAGTGAATATGGCTGCATCGAACCCGCACCTCGTTACTGGAACGAAACCCAAGCCATCTACAGCAACAAGATGAGCCCCGTCTTCTCTGGTGGCGTTGTTTACGAGTATACCGAGGAAGAAAACAACTATGGTCTTGTCAAGATCGATGGTGACAAGGCTCGCATCCTCGGAGACTTCAACCGCCTCAAGAACCAGTTTGCTAGAATCAAGTGGGAGTCGGTGCAGTCTAAGCCTGCAACCAACAACTCGACCAACAAAGCTCCAGAGTGCAAGTCCGGTCTCATCAAGGACAGCGGCTTCGACAACAACTTCACCATTCCTGACGTTCCTCCTAAGGCACAGGATCTGATTGACAACGGTATCAAGAACAAGCCTAGCGGAAAGATTATTAAGATCTCTGACTGGGATGTCAAGCTTGCTGTTAACAACGCTGATGGCAGTGAGATGAAAAATCTCAAAGTAGTCCCTCTCAAAGACGATGAGTCTAATGCGTCTGGTAACAACGACGCGGACACGGGTAGCGAGACTACTGACGACAAAGATGGTTCCAAGCCCAACAGCACCTCTTCAGATGGTGGCTCCAGCAAGGGAAATGCTCAGGACGGCGAAGATGATGAGGACGCTGCTGTCCTTAATCGACCCTTGGCCTGGGCCATCGCTTTCCCTCTGGCTGTCATGATGTTTGCGTTGTAAGCGACCTGTCCGGAACAGGCACAAGCTTATCGGAAGCGGGCGACATGCAGGATTAATGTGTGGAAGGTGACGTTACGACAAGTTTTGATTTCTTAAAGATGCGAAGAGTATACGATACCACACACCCTCTTCATTTGATGCTAGGGCAACTACTTCCAAGGCTCGTGTTTTTTTTTTTTTTTGAGCCCGCTCATTGGGAGATCCTTCAGACTTCTCAGGCATATGAGCTTTATTCTATGAATACACTGTTTACCATTAGTTAATCGAATTATCAACGATGATGATCAATTATGGAGGCGATTGCAGCCATCGCACGTGAAATGATACTGGTCCATAACAGATAGTACAAACGTCGTCGAAACCAAGATGACCTAATGCCGTTATTATCTATCTGCCGATCTTGGAGGAAGTCTTCGAAGCCTTGACAGACTCGTCTGTTTCATTTTTGGTTGTCCCCTTTGCTTCGCCTAACACTCGAGTTTGCTGTTCAGATTCTTGTCTAAGGCCATCCAAGCTTTTCTCAGATGACTTAGGTTTCTCTTTACCAACAGTAATTGGTGGCCCTCCATGCTCGCTTTCTCCGGGGTAATACTGGCCTAAACTCCAGCCAGTGCAGATCGTCCGGTCGTGATCCGGTTTGAAAGAGCGCCGACAGTAGCAGGGACCGCATCCATCATGGGTGCCGAAATCGCCAGCACGACAACATCCAATACAACAACTTGAATTGTAATTATCGTCATCGTCATCCTGGTCATTGTATTTTGCCATACTATGATCTCATATGTTAGCATTGGAGTACATAGATGTAACAAGGTGTTATGTGATATCGTGCTGAACAATACACTGACCTGTGAGGAAAGTTGGACGAGCCAAGATCTGAGCAGAAGGCGAAGTCTTTAACGTTTAGAGTAAGTTTGGAGTGCTCTAAATATGCGTTGAAGAGTCACAATGTTTCAAGGTTTCGAGCCGATGTTAGGCGAACAGTATGTCCAAGACGTAGACCTTGCTGATGCGAGCCCAATGGTGACGGGAACGTTCCATAGACGCAACGGAGACCAAGATGGGATACGCAAGAAGTATCTACCCAAGAAAGTAAGAGATTGCGACGGTGATTCAACGCAGGGCTTGCCTCATATTATTAGCTTTAGTCACAGCCGTGTTTGCTGAAAGTTTGATAGAGAGAAGCGACAAGCGTTTGCGAGGCTCGTGTTTGTACATGCCGATCAACGTACTCACAACCAGTGAATCACCTGGTCGAGAGATGTAATGCCCTTGAGTTTACATGTTTACTTTAGACACTATGGGATTTCAACAGAAAGATAAGGACAGTCTGCCGATAGAGGGTTTGACACGACATGTCCGTATTTACTGCCGTGAAGAGTCGGTCCTATTGGGCGAGGAAACTAGAGTCATCTGGGACGGGTTCTTATTGCGTTTGCTTGGGCAGTTTGTTTGCATATATCAAACAGGACATCAGAGATCGCAAGAGGGCCTATGCTTTCGACAAATCTATACGAGCAAGGTCACACGAAAAAAGCAGGTTTAGTTCAAAGAGGAAGGAGTGTGCTATACGCAGAGCGGCGTTGCGATCATTGGAGGTCGGATGGCCGAATTTGGCCCTGCAGAGGATATATTTCCAAAAGGGAACTCGATTGCAGGGTTGTGTAATCCAAGATTCGATGGATCCGTTGCCCTTAGATGGTATGGTTACTCTGATGTCGACTATCCAGATATCTTATATGTTGTGAACCATGACGGCTCAACTCAGACACGACATTAGGTGTGTGGGTTGCAAGAGACAAACTTAAGTTTAGGATTCATTCGTAGGCAATATCGATACGGACCAAATAGTGACGAACTGTAAACACTTAACTTCACATGAAACTCTTGTTTAGGATAATCACCGGAACAACTCATCTAATCCATAAGTGTCATCAGATCTATTAGCTTTCTTTCCGTCATAGCTCAAATACTGCCATACACGGCTTGTTCGACCATTCTTGGTCCCAAGCCCTAGAAATTGCAACGCACCACATGGTACCCGTTTGTCTATCTTGCAGTACAAAATGTCGTTCACTACAGGTATCTCATTTTTACCCGTATCATCCCTTTATACTATACCATCTTCCTGGTAAAGCTTTCATCCCCTTAAGCCTGGAACTCCTGCGCCTTGCTCTCCTCCCACTTTCCAGGGACGAGAGCCAAGGGCACGATACCAGAGACATGCATCTCAGGACCAAAGATCTTGGCATCGAGACCAAGCTCCTGGGTGGCGGCCTTCATGTTCTTGAGACCCTCTTGGTAGTTGGGGCCGGCACGTCGCACCCAGATGGCGGTCTTGTGCTCGATCAACTTGGGGGCGAAGTCTCGCAGCGCTCGGATGACACCCTTGAAGGTGCTGGCAACGTTGGTGAAGTTGGCGATACCACCACCAATGAAGAGGACCTTGCCCTCCTCGGTTTGAGGAGCGCGGAGGAGGAGATCGAGGACAGTGCGGGCGTAGTGGTAGGTCTGAGACTCGGTGGGAGCACCAGAGTACTCACCGTAGTTGGCAAGCTCGTCGGCGAAACCAGCAGAGGCAATAGCGTCGGCGTAGACGACGGAGGCACCACCACCAGCAACCAGTGTCCAGATACGGCCCTTAGCGTTAAGGACGGTAAGCTTCAGGGAAGCACCAGTCTTAGCATCTAGGTCGGCGATGTAAGCCTCCTCCTTGGTCAACTCACGACCGAAAGGAGCAGGGAACTCCATAGGGGGGCCAGCATCGATGCTGATCTTGCCATCAGCGCCAGGAGCGATGTTGGTGAGGCCAAGAGCGGCGGGGGATCGAGCAATAGCCCACTTGACACCGCACTCGAAGTCAGCAGTCTGGTCGAGCTTGGCAGCAAGATCGAGGAAGTGGACTTCGGCAGAGGTCTTGTCCTCGTTGGGGATAACAACGAGAGGGTTGATCTCGAGGTAGGTGAACTGGCAGTCGACGTAGACAGCGTATAGCCGGGTGATGAAGTCGACGAGGACGTTGTGGACACCCTGGGGAACCTTCTTGAGAAGAGTGGCAGCAATCTCCTCGTTGGAGGGGTACTCAGCGAGGTCGACGGGGATCAAGAGCTTCTCAGCCTTGGCGTCAACATCACCAACATCAACACCACCCTCGTGGGTGAAGAGGATCCAGTCGCCCTATAATGGAGGCATTAGCAAATCGATTTCGTTGTTTCGGTAGTTGGGGGTAGACCGGAAAACCGGTCGTGTATGTGAATTGCCGTCGGAAGGGTCCGAGAAGGTCAGGGGTTGGCTTTGAAGAGTCCTTATCGCGGCATCCGTTCGCCCGTCTCGGTACAATGCAAGATTTACCGACACAGGTTTGAACGAGCCCACAATTCAACTCTTCCACTGCCGACCAGAAAGTACAAGTTGCTGGCCCCTTCGCTCTCAAGCAGTTTTCACTGCTACCTTCCTCAGCCGACTCCCTCTTTTTTGAAGCATTCAGAACGAAAGCCTCTGAAGTCTATCGATGCATGGCGATCCACACACACAGGGGAATATGTCTTCAACTTACATCACGGACTGAGTTGATGTTGATGTAGTACTCAGTGTCTTGGGGATGAGGGACGAAAGGCTCGACAAGGAATTGCCTCAAAACACCAGTGGTGTGCTCAACCTGCTGCTCCTTGCCGGCTCGCTCAGCAATCCAAGCCTTAGCCTCAGGCCAGGACTTGTTCAAGGCCAGGAGACCGCTCTTTCCTCGTCGCTTGATGAGCTGATCGGGCTTGGCGACGAACTTGGCGTCGGCCTGGAGAAGCCAAGGGTAGGTGACCTCAGCCTGGTTCAGGATATCGGCAACGTTGGCATCCTCAGGGAAGTGCAGCGAGGCGAGTCTGCTGGGAGGGTTGTGAGTAGTGGGCGCAGGAAGAGGGCTGGCCTTGATAACGGGGGCGCGGGTGAGGTGGTAGTTGAGGATGGCCTTGCCGTCGGCCTCGAGAATCGACTTGGCGGACATTCTGAATTATGAGGATTTGAAGAGGGAGGAAGAAAAGTAAGATGGAACGAGCTGGCGAGTGACGGCTTATTCCTTTTTTGAATCAATTCTGGTCGAAGAGAGCTGGTTAGCTACTGTCTGGTGGTTATTCAAAAAGATGACCAGCGTCGTCTCGCAAACGTGTAACTGAGTTAGAAGTCGAAACCACAGCCGAACTGAGCTGAACAAAACCATTGGGTTTCATGACTATCTATACGAGCGCAACACAATGTTCAAGCGAAGCAATTGCGATTTGCGATTCGTTGCGGCTCGAAATAGAGAGTTGACGATGGTCGGCGGGGAAAAGGCGTGAGACTCACCACTGTACACAAGCTCAAGTGGGCTGCGACAATGAAGTTGGAATTGAGGATTGGGAGGGAGAGGAGAGGATTATGACAGAGAGATGGGGCAAAAGGAAGAGGAAGAGAAAGTTGATGATTGCTCAAGACTATGAGAGAGGTGAGAATGGAGGGAGCAAAAAGAAGCGGGAGTTGGAACCAGACAAGAGTGAATAGGTAGCTCTCGCTGGTCGAAAAAACCACTGGACCTGAAGGAAGGAAGCTCAAGGGGAAGGACACGCCCGCGGGTGGAGTCTCAATGGATGGAGGGGTCGGAATGGAAGGAGGGGAGGGGTGACTTGGCCTGGTCTGGCCTGTCCTATAGCCCAAAGCTCATACCTAGCCTGGGGGCGAGCAGCGGCGAGTGGGCGGGCGGTCAGTGGACGGTACCTGGAGCGACAGGGTTGATCAGCGCGTGGCTGAGGTACCTGGGCCCTGAAAACAAAATTCATTGGGGACGGGAGGAAGGGTTCATCCAAAAAAAGCGATGAGAGCTGGCCATGTACCGGTACAAGACCAAAGTCACTCCAAGCTGTTGAGGACCTGAGTGGACCAGGGGGAGGCGACCGACGACACGACACGACACGACCAAACCAACCTTGCCATGCATCCCATCCATTGAGTTACGTACGACAAGTCAATTCAACAGACGTCAATCGAAACAATCCACCGCCGAAAACCGCAGAGAACAATTTACTGCCTATCCGTCCACGCTAAAGTTACCACTCCAACCGCGACCCCAAACCCAACTCTGTTGGATTTACCGAGATTCGAGAGCTTCTATCAGTTTCTCGGCCAATTTTGTTTATGAGTTGTTTTGTGTGTTTCCTTTCTTCTTTGGGATAACCTACCTAGTGCCTACGTACTTACCTCGGTAAGGTACGATATCAACAGCATGTTGCCCGGGGGTGCTTACTGCACATCCAAACATGTATGTATGTATCCCAATTGATGAGGTTGGCAATGATTGACTCGGGTTCCGGGGAAGAGCGATGAGTTGACCTTGCGGTGAGTCCCCATTGAGTCGGGTGCCTCAATGCTCGGGCAAGTCAAGGTGAAGTGCAGTTTGACATTGGGGTGGCTTTTTTGGTGGTCAGCGCCTGCAGAAGACGCCACCCCCGACTTGGCTTGGTCTGAGCTGCCCGCCCTGCCCCTCCATCCCCTCCATCCCCACTAAACTCACCTCACCTCATCTCATCTCACTATCTATTACTGGACCTTGAGTTATTATCCCATCCCATTCCACTGTTTACTTCAAACCAGCCCACAACTCCCGGCTGGTTGCGGGATCAAGTGTCCGATTTTCGGTGGGTAGAAATTTAATTTTCAGTCAAAGTCTCCCTGGCCTACCTATCTAGGTAGCTCAACCAGGCCTACCCAGTTCAGACTGTCAGGCAATACACCGAAGTTTGTACGCGGTGACAAGTTACCTGGGCTGCTTGGAATTGCAGACCACCTGGGGAACATCAATCGGACAGACTAGGGAGAGAAAGTGGCTTCATTCTCAGAGGTCTTTTCAGTAGGGAGTCCAGTTCCATTTCTTTTTGTACAGCTACACTACCAAGTGGTAGGGCTAGCTTTGAGCCAGTGGCATCTACTCATAGTGAGCGGTGTCCACTCAACAACGATCAATGCCGCCTTTTCATTCTCTATTATCCTTGAAAAAAAAAAGGTGTCTTGTGGAAGGATTGGAAGGACTTCGGATCTCAACATGATACAGATCATCACCAACCAACAAGCATTCAGACAGTAAGCCTGAACCAAGCTGACTGGTTTGTTTGTCTTTATCCTTCAGCAGGGGCTTACGACATTCTGGGGATGTCTGTGTCACTGCACAGTCCTATACGGCGTGTTCGTATACCACGAGATACCGGCGATCTTAGAAGATCTTCGACGGCAATTCATGGGCAATGCACAGCATGCGTTGAGCTAGATACACCTAGTGTTTCACACAAAAAGAAATCCAAAGCGAGCTGTCCTATGTTTATTCTATCCGACACAAGACGCGCTGGCGGGTCGTTGAGACCTGTGACCATCGATATTCTCTAGATTTATTGGCATTGGGTTTCTTTAACTGGACTAAACACTCAGAAAGTAAACTTCTTGGGTCATGGTGGGGGAACAACGCCATCAACGCCGCCTCTTACAAGTGATAGATTGGCGCCATTAACGGGCTCCTCATCGGATGTACTGATACTTTGGTGCAGAAGCTCCAGTCTACAAGCTCAATTGCCAGCACAGAAAAAAAAAAGTCCATGGGTTCAACAGATCAACAAGAAGAAGAAAAAAAGAGGACCCTGGAGCAAGCGACAACCCCAAAGAAAGCACAGGCTTCTTCCCCAACTGGCTGGCAGCCCGATCAACGTTCCTAACCACCCCCCTACATTACAGTACGTTTGACCAATAAGATTGAAAAGGAAATTTCCCAATCTAGTAGTTGAGTTCCTCCAGGTAGATATCACCACAAACAAATTTAACAACTGTTGACTTTCCAATTGATGAGTGAGACCCTTCCGATTCCAAAATAACTTCTCAAGGTGTCCAGTGCATGCTACGTGAGAAAACTGTTGCAAGGCGGTGGCTAGTGCGATGTACCGGGAGGTGGCCATCATGACCGGTCTTACAGGGGCTTATGTACACGGCCCCCTGCCCCGCCATGCCCGGATGTACTGTACCTGAAGTACTCGACTTACACGGAACCCCACTAAGTTTTTCTGGTGTCGGGTGGGAATGGGCTTGTAGGATGGGTGTGGATGGGGACCTCAGGGCGGCATGGGCGACATGGGTGAGCTAGACTTGATTTTTGGTTGACTTTCAAGGGTTGATGAGGCTGCTAGGTGAGGTGTGCTGCAAGATGCGGGCAAGCTGTAGCAGGAGCCCGCCGGTACCTAGACCTGGGCGTCCTTCCTAAGTTAAACATTCCTCCTGAATTCTTGTGTCCTCTCCCCCTCCCCCTCGTCTCCGTCTTTCCATTTGTCTCATTCAACTGACGGATCACTTCGACCGTTTCTTCTACTCATCTTCAATCCCTTCCTCATCTTCTCTTCATACCTCCATCTCTCCCCCATACCTAATTCCTTTGAGCCCGCTTCTCCCTCCAGAGAGCTCAGAGCGTTTCCTCTCGCAATCGCTGATACCTTACTTGGTTCCTCCAGCGATTCAAATCTTCAACTCTCCACCTCCACCACATCGTCGAGCTCGATATTCACAATGGCTGCCGCTACATCCAACAGCCTGTCGGCCAACGACAACATCCAGCGCTTCTCTGGTCCCAGCCGACCTCTGAGCCCTCTTCCTGAGCACGCTCTCTTCACCGACAAGACGCGATGCCTCGTCTATGGTCTCCAGCCCCGAGCCGTCCAGGGCATGCTCGACTTCGACTTCATCTGCAAGCGATCTAAGCCCTCCGTCGCGGGTATTGTCTACACTTTCGGCGGTCAATTCGTCAGCAAGATGTACTGGGGAACCAGCGAGACCCTGCTGCCCGTCTACCAGCAGGTTGGAAAGGCCATGGAGAAGCACTCTGACGTCGACGTCGTCGTCAACTTTGCTTCTTCCCGAAGTGTCTACAGCTCTACCATGGAGCTTATGGAGTACCCCCAGGTCAAGACCATTGCCATCATTGCTGAGGGTGTCCCCGAGCGAGTAAGTCACTGTCAATTGCAAGTTTGCGCCAAACCCAATTGCTAACCATGGTTTTCCAGCGAGCTCGTGAGATCGCCCACGTCGCTAAGAAGAAGGGCGTTACCATCATTGGCCCCGCCACTGTCGGTGGTATCAAGCCCGGCAGCTTCAAGATCGGTAACACTGGTGGTATGATGGACAACATCGTTGCCTCCAAGCTCTACCGCAAGGGTTCCGTTGGTTACGTCTCCAAGTCTGGTGGTATGTCCAACGAGCTCAACAACATCATCTCCCAGAACACCGATGGTGTGTACGAAGGTATTGCCATTGGTGGTGACCGATACCCCGGTACCACTTTCATCGACCATCTTCTGCGATACCAGGCCGACCCCGAGTGCAAGATCCTCGTCTTGCTTGGTGAGGTCGGTGGTGTTGAGGAGTACAAGGTCATTGATGCCGTCAAGCAGGGCATCATCACCAAGCCCATTGTCGCCTGGGCCATTGGTACCTGCGCCAGCATGTTCAAGACCGAGGTTCAGTTCGGTCACGCTGGTTCTTTCGCCAACTCTCAGCTCGAGACTGCCAAGATGAAGAACGAGAAGATGAAGGAGGCCGGTTTCCACGTTCCCGCTACCTTCGAGGACCTCCCTTCCACCCTCAAGGAGGTCTACGACAAGCTCGTCTCTCAGGGCACTATCGTTCCCCAGCCCGAGCCCGTCGTCCCCAAGATCCCTCTCGACTACTCTTGGGCCCAGGAGCTTGGCCTTATCCGAAAGCCCGCTGCCTTTATCTCCACCATTTCCGATGACCGTGGTCAGGAGCTTCTCTACGCCGGCATGCCTATCTCCGACGTTTTCAAGGAGGATATCGGCATTGGTGGTGTCATGTCTCTGCTATGGTTCCGCCGCCGCCTCCCCCCTTACGCCTCCAAGTTCCTCGAGATGGTTCTCATGCTTACTGCCGACCACGGCCCCGCCGTGTCCGGTGCCATGAACACCATTATCACCACCCGTGCCGGGAAGGATTTGATTAGCAGTCTCGTGGCCGGTCTGCTGACCATCGGCTCAAGGTTTGGTGGTGCTCTTGACGGTGCTGCCGAGGAGTTCACTCGTGCCTTCGACAAGGGTCTCAGCCCCCGCGACTTCGTCGACAGCATGCGCAAGGCCAACAAGCTCATTCCTGGTATCGGTCACCGTATTAAGTCCCGAAACAACCCCGATCTCCGTGTCGAGCTTGTCAAGGAGTACGTCCTCAACAACTTCCCCAGCCACAAGCTCCTCGACTACGCTCTCGCCGTCGAGACTGTCACCACTTCTAAGAAGGACAACCTTATCCTTAACGTCGACGGTTGCATTGCTGTCTGCTTTGTCGACCTTGTCCGCAACTGCGGAGCTTTCTCTTCCGAGGAAGCTGAGGATTACCTCAAGATGGGTGTCCTCAACGGTCTCTTCGTCCTCGGCCGAAGCATTGGTCTTATTGCCCATTTCCTTGACCAGAAGCGTCTGCGAACTGGTCTCTACCGTCATCCTTGGGACGACATCACTTACCTCCTCCCTAACCTTCGGGAGGCTGGTGCCCCTGGTGCTGAGGGCCGTGTTGAGGTTTCTCTGTAAGAAACGGAGAATGATAATGCAAACGGAAAGGGAAGAGATAAGGCGTCGAGCATTTGATGATTTTGTGCCGGCCTGGACGCGTCGAGGAAAAACGACGGTCTGTATGAGAATTCCAATACAATGTAACTAGTGCTGGAGGCCACAAGATGGCACTCCATATTACTCGCTTGATCCTATAGACATGAATGTTGATGTTTGATATGAGACTCTGATTGATCTGCTTGCCTTTGGCCGATGTTTATGTCATGATACCTAGCTAAGTGGTCCTAGGCTTTGGGATAAATAGGGAACCCCCCCCCCCTTTGGTGTAATGGGTCATATTTTGAATTATCGTATCTGATTGATTTTCCAGTGCGTTGTCCAGTTTGGTCGTTGTAATGTTGAACACTTGATGTGGTTGAAGACCGGTCAGAAGCAGAAGAACCATTCTGACTACGTCAAAAATAATGTTTAAATACCATGCACTACAATTTTTGGTTGACCTTGGTAGATATAAAAATAAGGTACATTGCGTATTTTCAATTCTTCATTTTCAAATCTCAGTAATATCCTCTAGACCACTTCACATGCTCATCATGAGAAGTCCCCATGAGGGTCACATGATGCGGCGTGACCCCAGAACTGGCACACTGTCCCAAAAGGGTTTGGCGTCTCTGTGGATTTTGACGCCGACCCTGAGCTCATGCTTCTTTGACGAACGAGACGTGAAAGGCGGGCTGCTGTATCTGTCCGGGATATCACTTTGCGAGCGCAATTGCAAGGCTTTGATGGTAAGATATTTTCATATTCCTTCTGATCGTGATTTGTGCTTACGTAGAACCTAAGACCTAGCGCTCCAATTCCTACTGTCACCACCGACCAACAAACCACCACAAACAAATCCACCACAATGTCTTTCTTCCGAATCACCCTCCACCGCTCGGCCATTGGTCTTCCCGAGCGCACAAGAGGTGTTCTTGCTGCGCTGGGCCTGCGCCGCCGCATGCAGACCGTTTTCCACCCTGTGCACCCGCAGTTCGCCGGTATGATTCTCAAGGTCAAGGAGCTTGTTCGAGTGGAAGAGGTCGACCGCGTGCTGAGCAAGAAGGAAGTCAAGGCTGCGCGGACGCCGGATTCTGGATTCTACATTGAGAAGGCTGTGCCTAGAATGTGAGGCGGGGGAGAAGACAAATCGATACCAGGGAAAAGATAAACGGGAATGTGTACTATACTGTAATGACCTTTGTACAAAACATGGTGCAGGTTGGAGGAAACGATAGAATCACGATGAAAATAAAATCAGGGAAAGACTACTTCAAAATGCATCGTTTACTTGTTTCTTTGTGCTTCACTGAATAATACAAGCTCTGGTTAATTAAGGCCCTGAAACACCAAAAATACAATACTAGTTAAAAGCCACGACTGGGTCTTCGTTATCCTGCAACTGCGTATCTCGCATCGCGTTATCCCAATCGGTTCCTCGTACCCCCAAAAAGGTCTCGATGACAAAATCCTTGCCTTGCTTCTCGTGTCATGCTGCATATCGCAGTTGCTAATGGTTAATAAAATTGTTCTGCGAGGATCAAAAAGAGCAGAGAGCGCGGATCAAGGACCGTAATCGTCATGAACGGCAGACACCTAGAAGCTGCGAGCCTTGTCGATGTAGTCCTGGGCTGGAGTCTCATACTCATTGGCGAAGTAGGTTTCACAGTTACGTCCCAGCCAGGCGTTGAACTTGCCGATCTCTTCACGGAGGCGTCCCACGGACTGTTGGTCCATGTTGGTCTGCGCCAGCAACTCAGGGAGGGACACTGTCAGGACCAAGTCAGTCAAAAGTCGTTGAAGGAAATCAGGGGTGATCATACCAATTAGTCGAGCGAGATGCTCGGCGCCGTAGACGTCACAGACATTGGTGTATTCGGGGTTTGAATCGGTGTCCTCCCAAAGCTTCTTCATTTCCATGTACTGATGACGCTCGAAGCTGGCGATGGTCAGCGGTTGAATCACTTTCATCAGATATTAGACTTACCGATAGAGCAGGATCCTGCTAAGAGCCTTCTCGAAGTACTCGCGAAGACCTGCTACGACCTCCTCTAAGATATCCATGCTGGATGATCCCTCCTCACGATGAGGGCGTTCATGAGCAAGGTAATCTTCAAAGATCTTGGCGACTGGCTTGGAGTGAGGCAGAGGCACCAGTTGGTTGTTCTTGGTAATGTTCTCCCAATCATCGACGAGCATCGCTTGAATGTGATCAGGCACTGGCAAGGCGATCATGGGCTTGTTGTGGAAAGCATCCTCCTGTGGAGTAGTCAGCATATGATGGCCACAGGCAGTGGAAATAAAAGCTGGTTCGAGTGAGGAGGAAGTCAAGGGTGCTCGAGGGATGTATCTACCGTCTCAAGGTTTTCAGGCTGGTCAAACGAGCGCCGCTTGGGCTCAGGACCATCCTTGGATGACTTGGAGGGCTTGAAGGGTTTGGAGGGCTTGCGGTGAGGCGGTTTAGGCTTAGCTTTGGCAACTCGGGGTTGAGTGTAGCGATTATCCAGGATGAGCTTCCCGGAGTCGGTCACATAGCGATGGTTCTTGCGAGGAAGAGTTGTAAGGTGATCCTTGGGCCCTTTGATGCTTCGGAGCTTGACCTTTCTAGACGACTTGCCGAGATCGACAGAATCGGTACGCTGGGTCTCTTCAGAGCATCCCCGAACGTTTGAGACGGGAAAGGCCTGCGGGGTAGAGGGCTTGCGGGGAGAAGCCATCGCGGTGTGGTGATGCTCGAGGATTACGGGAAGATATCAGTAGGGAAGGGGCGGGCGTTGATGTGGAAGGGGATAGGGAGAAGTGAAGTGAAGTTGGGGATGTTGAGGGAAAGGAGGAGGGAGAGGGAAGTTGAGGTTGTAGAAGGGAAAGGGCACAGCTACCTAGGTAGAAGTTATGCGGGTGGGCATGTAGGATGTAGAAATATGCCTGGCAAAGTCGCAGCTTATGATTCTGAAGGGGGAGCAGTGATAGGCAACAATGGAAGTATGGAGGATAAATACCAGTGCGGTAGAATGGAAGGATGTAGACCGGTGCTACTGCTTAATCACAAACAAATATGCACAAGGCTTGGAACTGGTCCGTTTCATCTGTTCAGATGGAAGCCGCACTTCGATACAGTCGAGATCTCTTCAGTTAAGAGGAGAAGTTGACAGACAGTATTAGAAGGCGTGGATGTTCCAGTTCTTGAGCAGTCTGAACAGGGCAACCCGACCATCACATGCACATAACAGCCCAGAACTACTAGGACCAACACTCATATGAAACGCAAAGGAACATGGTAATGAGATGCTGCAGAACAACGATGAAAGAGACTCTTACCTGTTCAAGTTCCCAATCCTTTCCTCGCCGGCCTCCCCTACCTCCCTGAACGGTGGCCGAGCCTGATCGTTCCTCGCTAACTCTGGCCGACTCAGCACCACTTCGGAGGCCCTTCTTAGGCTGCTTCGTGCTTCTTTGAATGTTATGCTTCAGCTGCGCATGAAGTTGAGCTGCAAGCTCCTTGTGTTCGTCGTCAAAAGGTCGGATGCGGTCAACAAGGACCCAATCGTCCCAAGTGTTCTTCCACCCCTTGTAATGGACCTTGTACTTGTACCCATCACTCGGCTTCTCACCTTGCTGGACGTCCATGATCTTGGCCTCATAGAGCATGTCCATATGAAAGCAAAGGACTTTTTCATCCTTGCTAAAAGGTGGAGGCGCCGGTTGTTGACGCGCAGGAGCCATGATGATGATGATATCGGTTGTGGTGGTGATATGATTGTTGAGTGTTGAAAGAGAAGAGAAGAGTTGAAGTTACAAGAAAGGGAAGGGGAAAGAGAGAAAGGAAGGAACAGGAAGTAAATATCGATTAAGCACGGATACCCTTTGGATGTGTATGCCGGTATGTATTGTCCTGTTAAGTTCAATGGGACAACTCTGATGAGCGCTGACAATAGACCAAGTCTGAGGTCAATGAACACGGTGAGATGAGAATGAATACAATATGTTGATACATGGAGCACAGTCTAGTTTTGCATCAACAATTACGGTAGGCCCATTAGGTAGTAGGTAGGGACGGATACGGTAGGAAGGTACACAATTAGGTACTTTACCGTACCTTTTTAGGAGGTAGTTTTGTTCAGTACCCAGGTCGCGCGTTAATGAGGGAACAAAACAGGGGGGTGCTAGGCTTCTTCTTTTCACTGCACGCGACGACGCGACAGTGGGAAAGGACACAGGACAGGCCCGGGCCTTCTTTCACCAAAGTATGTAGGACCCGACCTCTTGGGTACGATAAGATAAGAAGCAAACTTAGATAGGTCTAGCCCAAAGAATTATGATCCAATAGAAGCAACATGCTTGTGGAGAGGGCAATGTGCTGCACTGGCTGGGCTAAGAATTAGTGGTAGACAACCCCTCCAAGGCTCTAACTTTTCCAATATCACTGGGGAAAAGCCCTGCTAAGTACCTTAGGTGGTGATCCCCGCTGGGCCGATCTCGCAAAGTATTGGAACTGACGTGAGTCAATTGGACGCCGCCTCTTGCCAAAAAGTTTCTTGAGCTTTCATGCAGCGAATTACTTATTTTACCTTAAAACACCAATTCACCTGCACCTACTCTCCTCCTGTCCGGCCTGACTTCATAACCCTCACATATAGCCATTGCTTCAGGTAGCTCTTCATCATGGCTAACATTCCCGACCCCACTGCCGATTTGGATTGGTCCTACGACGGTAGTATCATTGAGCACTTTGCCCGAAATGCGGAAGCACATCCCGAGAGGACTTGTGTAGTAGAGACCAAGACCTCAGAAGCTCCCGAGAGGAGGTTCACATACAAACAAATCTATGAAGCTTCTAATATCTTAGCTCATCACTTGACCGAGGCCGGAGTCACCAATGGCGATGTCGTCATGATTTGGGCTCATCGCTCTGTCGACTTGGTTGTGGCCATCATGGGAACTCTTGTGAGTCTTCAATGGTTCACCACCACATAGCTTCGAGCAATTACTAACAACACAAAAGGCTTCTGGTGCCACTTTCTCAGTTCTTGACCCTCTTTACCCTCCTAGCAGACAACAGATCTATCTTGAAGTTGCTCAACCTTGTGCTCTGGTCAACATTGCAAAGGCGTCCGACGAGGCTGGACCGCTTGCTCCCCTTGTCAGAAGATATATCGATGAGGAGCTAAACCTCAAGACTGAAGTTCCCTCACTAAGAATCGGAGATGATGGTATCTTGGCAGGAGGCGAGGTCAACGGAGCCGATCTTTTTGCCCAAGTTCGACCCAAGGCTGCCTCTCGCCCCGATGTCATTGTTGGTCCCGACAGCAACCCCACGTAAGTTAAACCAACCCCCTGATCACCCATGATAGATATTAACTTATGGTTTGCAGTCTCAGGTTTGTTTCTCATCTATGAATTTATAGCTATATAATTGACCCCATGACAGTTTCACCAGCGGTTCAGAAGGAAAGCCCAAGGGTGTCTTGGGACGCCATTACAGTCTATGCAGATACTTCCCTTGGATGGCCAAGAGGTTCAACTTGACATCTGAGAGCAAGTTCACTCTCCTTTCTGGCATTGCACACGACCCCGTCCAGCGAGATATCTTCACACCCCTCTTCCTTGGCGCCCAACTCTTGGTGCCTTCTAAGGAGGACATTCAGCATGAGAAGCTTGCCGAATGGATGCGTGAGCACAAGCCTACAGTCACCCACTTGACACCAGCCATGGGTCAGATTCTAGTAGGAGGTGCAACCGCTGAGTTCCCATCACTAGATAGGGCGTTCTTTGTTGGTGATGTTCTCACCACCAGAGATTGTCGACAGCTTCGAAAGCTCGCAGAGAATGCCAACATTGTCAACATGTATGGAACAACCGAAACCCAAAGAGCTGTCAGTTACTTTGAAATTCCTAGCCGTTCCAAGGACCCCAATGCTCTGGACGCTCTTGGCAACACCGTCCCCGCCGGTAAGGGTATGCAGAATGTGCAGCTTCTGGTTATTGATCGCCAGGACCGTAATAAGATTTGCGGAGTTGGCGAGGTCGGCGAGATTTACGTGCGTGCTGCTGGTCTTGCTGAAGGATACAGAGACAACCCAGCACTGAATGCAGAGAAGTTCATCACTTCTTGGTTCGTCGAACCAAACAAGTGGGTTGAGGCCTATGCGCACTTGAACAAGGACGACCCTCGACTAAAGGGTTATATCCCTCGCGACCGTCTTTACCGCACAGGTGACTTGGGTCGTTACCTTGAGTCCGGCGATGTTGAGGCTACTGGTCGAGCCGACGATCAGGTCAAGATCCGAGGCTTCCGAATCGAGCTCAACGAGATCGACAGTAACCTTAGCCAGAACCCACTGATCCGAGACTGCAAGGTACGTCCACCACAATGCTCATACACTGGCAGATCAAGATACTAATGCCGTAATAGACTCTCGTACGAAGAGATAAGAACGAAGAGCCAACTCTCGTCAGTTACATTGTTCCTGAGTTGAATGAGTGGCCCAAGTTCCTCAAGGCCCAAGGACTGGAAGACGTCGAGGACGAGGGAACCGATATCGGACCTACCAAGGTTTACTTCAAGCGTTTCCGACGTATGCAAACTGAGGTCCGCGACCACTTGAAGGGTCGACTGCCTGCTTATGCAGTCCCTACTACTTATGTAAGTCCTATACGCAGTCTCATTAGGTATAACCCGGTCGCTAACAGACCTTGAGATCACATTGGAGAAGCTTCCTCTTAACCCCAACGGAAAGGTTGATAAGCCTAACCTGCCTTTCCCTGATATCGCGGAGCAGACCGAGGATGCTACCGAGGAGGACCTGAAGCGTTGGGAGAGTCTCACCCCCACAGAGCAAGCAATTGCCACAAACTGGTCTGAACTCATTCCCGGTCTCAACGCAAAGACTATTACTCCTCAGAACGACTTCTTCGATCTTGGTGGTCACAGTCTGCTTGCCCAGCAGATGCTTTTGGTGGTACGAAAGACAATTGGCGCCAACGTCTCCATCAACACCCTATATGAGCATCCCAGCCTTGCTGGGTTCAGTGCTCAGATTGACAAGCAACTCAAGGGCGGAGCTGCTGGCCAGTCAGAGGAGGATAAGAACCCCGAGTACGCTCGATCCCTTGACGAACTCATCAAGGGGCTTCCTTCTAAGTATCAGTCTGCCGACCCGTCTACTATCCGTGCCAAGGCCAAGCCCGTTGTGTTCCTTACCGGTGCTACTGGCTTCTTGGGTGCCTATCTGATCAAGGATATCCTCTCGCGTACCAGTCGTCAGATTCAGCTTATTGCTCATGTCCGAAGTGTCAAGGACCCCAAGGGTGCCTTTACTCGTCTTCGTCGCTCCCTCGAAGGTTATGGTATGTGGCGGGATGAGTGGGAGTCTCGTCTAAGCTGCGTTGTTGGTGATCTAGCTCAGCCAAACCTCGGAATTGACCCCTCTGTCTGGAACAACTTGGCCCAAACCGTTGATGTGGTCATCCACAACGGTGCCGCTGTCCACTGGGTAAAGCGGTATGCTGATATGAAGACCGCCAACGTCAACTCTACTATCGACGCGATGAAGCTCTGTAACGAGGGAAGGCCCAAGACCTTTACCTTTGTCAGTTCAACTAGTGTGCTTGACACTGAACACTATGTCAACCTTTCGGATAAGCAGATCAGCACTGGTCAGGGTGCTATCCTTGAGGAGGATGATATGATGGGCAGCCGCACTGGTCTCGGAACGGGTTACGGTCAGACCAAGTGGGTTTCTGAGCAGCTTGTTCGTGAGGCCGGACGAAGAGGTCTTCGGGGCACTGTTGCACGACCAGGATACATTCTGGGTGACATTGAGACTGGTGTCTGCAACACCGACGACTTCCTCGTTCGAATGCTTAAGGGCTGCGTGCAGCTTGGCGTACGCCCGCACATCGTCAACACAGTGAACGCAGTACCAGTGAACCACGTCGCCAACGTCGTTGTGGCTTGCGCGCTTAACCCTCTCCCTGGCGGTGTCCACGTTGCCCACATCACTGGTCACCCTCGTCTGAGAATGAACGAGTACTTATCCAGTCTTGAGTATTACGGCTACAGGGCTCCCGAGGTCGATTACGCCCAGTGGAAGGATGAGCTGGAGAACTACGTTACAGCTGGTGGACAGGCGAAGGATCAGGAGCAGCATGCTCTTATGCCTCTGTACCATTTCTGTGTCAATGATCTCCCCGCCAACACCAGAGCCCCTGAGCTTGACGATTCAAACACTGTCAAGATCCTCAAGGAGGATGCCGAGCACTGGACCGGTATTGATGAGAGTTCCGGATATGGTATCTCACGAACGGATATCGGCCGATTCCTGCATTTCTTAGCCGAGACTCAGTTTGTCTCTTGGCCCACAGGAAGAGGCAGGCCACTTCCCGAGGTCAACCTGACTGCAGCTCAGCTCGAGGCTGTTGGTGCTGTTGGCGGTCGTGGTGGTAGCGGTGCTCCTGCTGCTACAGCCAAGTCCTAAGCGGAGACTTGGGATATTAAAAGTGTTTTTTATTCAGCGGCTATTTTATTCTGGATTCGGTTGGAACTGGTCAAAGAATCTTTTTGTATAAAATGTAGAGATCAACACAATAAATCGAATTATGTGTAACTAGGTAGCACTTGTGATCCGTACCTATATTGATATTGTGATATTCGATATACATGTGTCAGGTAAAGTTGTAGTATCACGAGTGCTAGCAAATCGAGGCTCGACAAGTCAGCTATGCCACAAATAAACGTATCCTGGGCAGAAAGCATTTATAGTACAATATATTCTTCCATAGTTTTCAGGCCTCTTGGTCTCTTCTCCATGCTTACCTGCTTAAGCATTGTCCTTTCAAAAGGTAAGGGTCTCGTTCGTAAGTTGGGGATGTGGGGCACTTAACGCGCTTCGATTTCCCATCGCGTCGCTGTTACATCGATATTATCACCAAACAGAGCTTTTGACAAGAACCTAGCACCAGCATATATCTTCAACGCAGTACTCTGGGACACCACAGATTCCTTATAAATCAAGATGGCACCTACAGAAGCTGAGCTCCTGGCTAATTACCTTATTCAACCTTCGACTCTAACCGCCATCACAACAATCGACCAGTTCAAGGCTCTCTTTCCACGTCCGCTACGATCATCGCCACAAGTTCGATCTCTATTTCGAGACCTTCAAGCCCAGCGCGCAGATGTCCTAGACCAGGTCGCCGAAAATATTGCTGATGAAGCAAAACGAGGCCTCGCAATGCGACGGGAGGTCGTTCGAGCCAAGCGCGAGGCGGAACGGGAAGACATAGATGCTGAAATCGAAATGGAGCGCGCCGTAGGTGCTTCAGTCATGTACGATCTTGGTAATAATACTAATCCCTGAGTTATGTTCAGCTATTCGGCGACGCATCAGGAGCAGCGAGTGCTAAGCATACTCTCAATTCTGTCATCCCCGAGCTAGAGGGCGCAGCAGGTGCTCTAGAGGCCGAAATTGAGAAGTTGCAAAAGGAAGAGGCGGCACTGCTAGAGTCTGTACAACAAACTGTAGGGGCGCTAAGTGATCTACGATATGGCAAATTTTCCAACGGACAAATAAGCGACGAAGTAATCGAAGGCCTAAAAAACGTGGAGGCAGCTTGCGAAAGCAAGTCATAAACTACAGGTCACTGCACGGACGAGGCAACGTGTTCGTGAGAAAATCATAATATTCTTTTCGTATCAAAGTTGATATTGTTGCGCGACAGCTCGATATCCTGTACCAGACATCGAGTAACTTGACACGGCTCAATTTTCAGGGCCTATCAAGCAATTGCCAGCATCAATCTATCGGGCGGGCTGAGCACCAGCCTGAGGAGCACCGTTCATACCTTGCATGCGACGGGACCTGTTCAATATTAGCATCACGGATCATCAGCAGATGACAAGACTCACATCATGGCGCGGCTGCCAAAAGACACAACAAGCATGAAGAGCCAGTTGGGAATCAGGTTCATAGCCCACATGAAGTAACCGAAGGGAACAGCCAAGCCGTACTCGGCGAGCTTGCCGTTCATGGGGTGGAACCAGGCACTGGTGTGGTGGTGGAACTGGTCCTTGCTACCAGAGGCCTGGAGGGCGACAAGAGTGTCAGAGGTGGTGGTGGTCAAGTTGAGTCTCTTGCTGTAGATCTCGATGGCTGCAGGCTCAGGAAGCATCTCGAAGACGAAGAGGCTGGGAGGGCCAGCAGACCAGGAGTTGCAGAGAATGGGCTGATTATCGCAGTTCAAGTACGCCATGTGAGGAGTGTTGTCGAGGAGCGCAAACTTGGCAGCGGTCTCGTTGAAGGCCTGCTCGACGGTTCCACATCGGCCTTTGGTCATAAGTTAGCTCGAGGTCAATCCATGGTATACGGCAACGACTACCAGTCGCATAGCACGTAGAGTGTCGCGATTGTATCGCAGATCATCAAACATACCATAGCAGGTCTTGTTTCCACCAGAGATGAGCAACCACCACTCCTCGGGAGTAGTGGCGTCAGCAGCAACAGGCTCGTAGAGGGTCTCCTTCCAGTTCTCCAGAGTCAAGACGTTGAGTCTCATGGAACCAGCCTTGGCCTCGGCAGCAGCAACGGGGTCATGGTGGCCCGGGTTGGGAATGTACGAAGCAAAGTTTCCGATGACATTCTGGAACTGGGCCTTGTACTGGTCGATGGGAGAGTCCTGCGCGACAGCGAGGGCGGGCAGAGCCGCGAGAACAGTAGACGATGAGAAGCGCATGTTGGCGGATGATAAAAAATTAATTAATGGCGCAAGCTAATCAATGTCGACGGCCTGTAGGGAGATGAACCGGAAAGGAATAGAGAAGAGGAGAAGACAACACAACACAGAAGAAGATGGATGGACGGGTTTTGGTGGAGATGCAATGCAATGGATAAAGTAAAGACCCTGGTGGAAAAGCTGGACTTGGACCCTTGTATCGTTGGGGATATTGGAGCTTACCTTATGTATCGATACCCTTACTTGACCTATTACTACCTACCTTATTTTGTAGAGCCTACCATCAACTCCTCATTGACTGTGCCTTGGCTAAAGCCCCGAAGAGTAAAGTGAATTCCCAGTAGCAATAGTCAACATTAGGCTGTTGATTGACGACCTCTAGACTGTACCCAAGCTCCAGGTAGCTTATCAGATACCACAAAGTGCTCTTTAATTGCGGCATGCAAGTGCACCAGACACAAGATTTCATTAATAAAGGTTAACGTGTGCTTGCTGCAGAAACTTAAAGCGAACCATAGGCACGTTGCCTTGCAGCAAACCCAATGCCTCAAGTTCTACGGTACAATACCTACCTAGGTACATACATGGATCGCAATGATGACAGATGACAACAAACAATAGGTACAATAGCTCCAGACTTTCATGACAAGTGCTTGAAAACTAACCCAGGTTGTCTTAGACGATTGCCAGTTAATCTGACCCCACACGGAAAGGCAAGCTGTGTTTCCCAACAAGAGAGATAACCCATGCAGCCATACAATTGGATATGCACTAACAAAGGCAAGTTGGACCGATATTTTTCCGCGTCCAGCTACTGACTTCATTAACGCGTCTGTCTGGAGTTCGTTAGTCACGAACCGCGGCTAGAGCTCGACGAAAGGCCGACTTCTTAATCTTTATACATACGGCTTCGCATTTTGTTATACTTTGAAAGATATTGCTTTATCTTGAAACCTTGTACAAATTGTGTTCTTATCGAATCTAGTTGGCCCTCACTATCGTACTCGATCCGACACCGACGCCGATTACCTTACGCTTTATCCATCATGAATCCTCAGATGGGCCAGCAGAGCCAGCAAGGCCAAGGGCAACCTCAAGGCCAGCAGGGTGCTGCAGGACAAGCTCAGCAGCGCCCTCCTCCTATGTACCAGCCGAACCAGATCCGAAATCTGCCTACACTGAGCGAGGAAGAAAAGTCCAAGTATGAACAGGGATTACAGGGACTCTGGAATAAGGCGAACGGGTCGCCTCAGAACAGCCCTGAACACATCGCCGCACGACAGAAAATTATCGAATTTTCTAAAATGCTCATCTCGAAGATTCAGCAACGACGTACCCAGATGCAAAACCAGAGTGCGCAAAACCAGAATGCGCAAAACCAGCAGGCTCGCCCTCAGCAAATGCAACAAAATGCTGGTGGACAGGCGACAACTCAGGCTCAAGCACAGCCCCAGCAACAAGCAGCTGGTGCCGCGGCTGGTAATCAGGCAGCTGGAGCAGCCGCTCAGCAGAACCGAATTCCCGAGCACATTCTCCAACATGTTGCGAAGATAAACTTTCGAGCGCCTGCCCAAGTGGCCGAGAAATCGGGTGCTGACGCGAATAAATGGGTGGAGGAAATCAAGCAACGCTATACACGCGCACTTATGACTATGGATAATAGCAAGCAGAAGGTTGCGCAAATTGACAAGCTCATTCACGACAGGGCTGCAGCCGGATCGCCATTCAAGGAGGATGAGCTAAGGCAGCTTCAGATTAGAAAAGAGCAGCAGCTCAAGGCGCATTCGGATGCGCATAAGTGGGTTGACAGTGTTCGCAAGCAGCAAGGTAACCTGCAAGGCACTGGCCAAGCACAGGCACAAGCACAAGCGGCGCAAAACGCGGCGAGAGCTTCTCAGCAACCTGCTGCCGGCCAACAGGCTCCTGCAACTCAACAACAGCCACAGGCGCAGCAGCAGCAACAGCAGCAAAGTCAACAGCAACAACAACCTCAGCAGCAGCAAGCCCAGTCCCAACAGTCGCAAACTCAACCACAAGCCCAACCAAACCAGGCCCAAACTCCTCAAGTTCAGAACAACAATCAGAATAGCGCTCCCCCAGTGAACGCAGCTGTCGAGGTTGCCAAACAGCAGTTGGCTGCCGTAAGCCGAGCGTCTCCTGTCAACGGAACGCCAGGAGCGACGCCAGCGCAAGTGCGCCCGGCGCAAGGAACTCCTCAACCCGGACAGCAACAGCTACCACAAGCTCCAGTTCAGGTCAAACAAGAACCTGGCACTGCCCCTCACAATCCTACGATGGCTCAAACAGCTGTTCCAAACCAGGTAGGAACACCAACCCAGCAGAATGCCCCGCGAATTCCCACGCCGCAACAAGCAGCCGCCGCAGCGGCTCCAACAACCGTGCCAGGCCCTCAACGAGCCCTCAGTCACTCTGCTGCTATAGAAATGGCAAACAAGGCTATTAATACTCCTGGAAGCGCTCAGGTGCCTGGACGCCCTGCCGTAGCTGGAACACCAACACCAGGCAGTGCAGTGAATCAAGGCGTGATGGGGCCAAATGTTCCTCAGCAGCCAACTCCTCAAGGTCATCCTCACGCACACCCACCGCAGCCTCAGCAAACCCCGATGCAGTCGAAGATGCCTATCCCCAAGGTACTTCCTGAAAAGGCCACTGCTGTGCCCCAAGGTGTTGCGGTCGGAGGCGGAGTTAATGCTGGTCGCCCTACAATGACTCAAGGCAGCGGAACGCTTGGTGGCGTCATGAATCAGCCTGCGATGGCTAGAATCCCAGCATACAACCACGAAGCCGAAGGGGATCACGTTTTGAGCAAGAAGAAATTGGACGAACTCGTCCGACAAGTTTGTGGAGGACCAGCTGAGGGACAAGATGGAAACCTGCTCACTCCTGAGGTGGAAGAGGTAAGCACACTCGCCTTCTGGAGTTCAGATGAAATTGCTGACTTGAGTATAGAACGTCCTGAATATGGCAGACTCGTTTGTTGATAGTGTTCTCCATGCCGCTTGTCGAAACTCCAAGGAGCGAGGGTCTAAGGTGCTCGAGATCCGCGACATCCAACTTGTGCTGGAACGAACTTACAACATTCGCGTCCCCGGCTACTCATCTGACGAGCTGCGCACTGTCCGAAAGATTCAACCATCTACCGGATGGATTGCAAAGATGAGTGCAGTCCAGGCTGCAAAGGTCATGCCGGGCAAAGGCGAATAAGCCCCCCTTGTGATACGGAAGAGCCGTGGATGATATCAGACGTCCAGGCAAACAAACAAAAAAAAAATTAATAAGGTGTATTTTGTATTTCTGAAGACAGGCGTTGGGTGTATACCCGGAACAAAACTGGCGTAATAGGGGGTTTCGGTCAGGTATGAAGGATGCGTTTCTCATTAGAGGGTACACCAGAATGCATACGATATTATTTAGCATCCGAAAGAATTGGTCTTTTGACCGTGATACTGATAATAGAAAACCACTGATTTTGCATGTGCTCCAATGATAATACTCTGCTGCATCAATATGGTGGCATTTTAAGATAGTATTATTTTAAGATTAAGTCATGTTTAGCTTCTATCACTTCTTGGTGATGCTACCTGTATTCACTTGTTGATTTCCCGAAGAATCTGTGTTATTAGCTGTATGAACCTCGTTTTGGATCGATATATCATGAGCTACCTTAGTATCCTTGGTGTTGTTAGTGAAGTTACCTACTTACTAGGTAAGTATATCCTGTATAAAGTTGCATAACTGTCGCTTTGTCCTTTGTGCAAACAGCCAGCTGCAGGCAACATCGAGACGTCACTGCTTGAGCCCCACAAGATGGCAGCTTATTAAGGTAGAGGCCCTATACTTTAGCGGTACCTATCTGTACAGCCAGATCACCGCCTGAAGGAGGTATCTTTGACCCCAATTCAGTCTCTTTCCGTTGTCGCCTCAGTTGCCCACTGACCAGTTATCAAGCCCCGGTCCCCATTTGGTGAGCTAGCACCAGCAACGAGCAGCAGCATCACCTTGAACCTCTCCCAATCTCATTACCAAACTTACCACGACGATCACTGTCTTGGCCCTCTCGACGGTCTCCCCTCGACATCGATCTCGTAACTGCGCTCTCGATATTTTCATTTATTACCATTGCCAACTCCCTTCAAACCCAATTACGCAGACGCCGCGATAAGTTGAGGCGCGCGCACGACTCGATCTTCTTTCACACTATCGTCATCCACAGCTCCCTGCTCCGACAGTTTCAGCCTCGTTTCTTCGCACCACACATAGAAATCCATCATGCCGCCCAGCAAGGCACCAAACAATAATGGCAAGAAGCCTGCCGGTAACAACGTTCAGAAAAACAAGGACGTTGAGATGACAGACAGCACAAAGCCCAAGGGCAAGAAGCCCGCTAAGGACGGTGACGAGGAGATGACCGTTGTTGTTCCTCCTTCTAAGACGAAGAAGTCTGACAAAGCAACGGCCGATGCCGAGGGTGATGTGTCAATGGAGGAGGAAGAGGAGGAGGCCAAGGTTGACCCCGTTGTGCAGACTGTCGCAGGTGAGTAGCTTGTGAAAGCTCAACAAGGTTGACCACAACAAACACTAACGTTATAACTTCACATAGATATTAAGAGCAATTTTGCTTTGATAGACCGTGCCGTGGCTCATTTCGACGCCAGATTCTCCCTCCGCGCCCTGCGATCTATCTCCATTACCCGCAAGCGTTTGACACCCGATATTATTGCCCAGGTCATTTCTGAAGCTTTCCCTGCTACCGCCAACTCAAGTGCCATCGTCAAGCCACTCCTGGCTGCCATTGAGCGCGAGGATGTTACCCTTGGCCGACAGAGTGGCTCAGAGATGGAAATCGACGAGACCAAAACATCTGGCAAGAACGGTTCCAAGAAGGAGGCTAAGGACCTCATTCCTGAGATCGATATCTTCCTCGGTATCCTTGTCCAGGTGTACCTGTTCGACTCTAAGCAGTTCCAACGTGGTGCCGACTTCTCCAAGTACCTTTCAGACAGAGTGCAGTCCCTCAACCGCCGCACGCTCGACTCTTTGTCCGCCAAGGTCTACTTCTACTACTCCATCTTCTGCGAGCAGATTGCACCTCTGCCCCCATCTCCCCAGTCTCCCGTTGTCGCCATTCGACCGACTCTCCTCGCCGCCCTCCGAACCGCCGTGTTACGAAAGGACGTCGACACACAAGCCTCGGTCATTGTTCTTCTGCTGCGAAACTATCTCTCAACTTCGCACATCAACCAAGCTGATCTCCTGGTCTCCCACACCCAGTTCCCAGAGAACGCTGTCAACAACCAGGTAGCACGGTTCCTTTACTACCTGGGTCGCATCCGCGCTATCCAGCTGCGCTACACTGAGGCTCATGAGCATCTCACTGCTGCCACCCGAAAGGCACCTTCTAGCAACTGTGCGCTCGGATTCGCTCAGACAGCAACTAAGCTTCTCTATGTTGTAGAGCTGTTGATGGGTGACATTCCTGACCGAGCCATGTTCCGTCAGCCAACAATGGAGACTGCTCTCCAGCCTTACTTCTTGTTGGTCAAGTCAGTCAGGGTTGGCAACCTCGAGGACTTCGAGACAGCGATCGCCGATCATGCCGATACCTTCCGACGGGATGGCACCTACAGTCTTATCCTACGTCTACGACAGAACGTCATCAAGACTGGTATTCGCATGATGTCCTTGTCTTACTCCCGCATCTCCCTTCGAGATATTTGCATTCGTCTCCAGCTCGGTAGTGAGGAGTCAGCGGAGTACATCGTTGCCAAGGCCATCCGCGATGGTGTGATTGAGGCTACTCTGGATCGTGAGAGAGGTTTTATGAAGAGTAAGGAGGTTGGCGATGTGTATGCTACCCGTGAGCCTGGCGAGGCGTTCCACGACCGAATTCGGGCTTGTCTAGCTCTCCACGATGAGAGTGTCAAGGTTTGTCTTTCCACGTCTTATCTTGACAGAATTAAGCTAATCATTCCCCTCTAGGCTATGCGATTTCCTATGAACCAACATCGTTTGGAACTCAAGAACGCCCAGGAGGCCCGAGAGCGCGAGCGTGAGATGGCCAAGGAAATACAGGAGGGTGACTTGGACGAGGATGACCTCGGCGGAGACTTTGATGGCATCTAAGCTGGTAAAGTGTGTACATCATCTGCCTTTGGTAGCGCATAGAGATTCTCTTTGCCGATAGCGTCAGCCTTTACTTAGCTGTAATTTCTACTTATGACCCGCTTGGCGCTTAGAGTGATGGTGGTTATTTGCTGGAAATCGGTGATAGAAGGTGGGGAACGGGTTTCGGGAGGTCTAGAGGTTTAATCATGGCCCCCATGTATGTATTAAATGCTTGGTACAGAGAGGTTGAACTTGGGAGCATGAATTCGCATTCTCGAGGTTTACTTGGGAGCCACCATTAGTGATGTTTGTTCAGTCGAGATGCTGATATATTTCAATATTGTAATACAACCAAATGGTGACACTAGTATTACTTGAGACAAGGTTAGCGCAACATCTGAGACATGATGCTGACATCACTAAAACATCTTGAGAATGCCTTTGATAAATCTACACACATGATTTTGCGTTCTATTGACACTTGATGCTTCATCTGAACTGAGCTGCTTTATCGTAATACCTATATGTATACAATTTATTGACTCTTCATCAACAAGTGGGGAGCTGGCGCAACGGTAGCGCGTCAGATTCCAGTGCACTGCTAACTCAGCAGTCGTCCTCGGGGATTCCTGAAGGCTATCGGTTCAAATCCGGTGTTCCTCACATTTTCACTTTGCATTCACCGAATGCAACCTTTCTTTTTCCCTTTTCAACACCCTTTTTTTTCACACCAATTCTTTTTTTTTTCAAACAAGGATCCTCTTCGATCGTGTCCACTTGATGCCAGTTTTCAAATGCCTCATTCATCAGAAACTTGGGGAGCTGGCGCAACGGTAGCGCGTCAGATTCCAGTGAGCTGTTTCCCAACAGCGTCTTTGGGGATTCCTGAAGGTTATCGGTTCAAATCCGGTGTTCCTCATGTTATTTATCTTTTTTGCTGTTTGTTAGGATTTTACTGTATATCTTAGTGGTGCTTTTGGTTGTTCTTATTTTTGCCTTTGGTTACAATGACTTAAAGTTTGCTTATGACTGTTCTTTGCTTCGAGTATTGAAAGTTGAAGAAGTAGCTGGTTTGGGAATGAGAAGGTGCTGCGAAATGTCCTTACCCTGAAGCTTCAGCAAATCGCAATTCATATCAGCCCACGATGTCAAGATTTGAATTAAGTCTATCCGACTTAATTATCAGGAGCCTGAATTATCTGCAATATTTGGGTCTCGAGATGAAAGTGCGTTTGCTCTGATGGCTGTAGATTGTAAAATGTTTCACACTATTATGTAGACTAGTGAAATAGCTCAGGAACACTGGTCGTGGATGAACCACCAGCCTCAACATATGCCATACCCGACCAACCAAGCTTACAGAACAAGTCCTACTAGGCAGATTCGGATATATAATTTATTCCTGCATAGCCGTCGATCTCACGCCTTTATATCGACAAGTGTGGGTCATACAGGTGGTTGCCTACAGGTAAATCATGGCTGAGCCACGATCTTGATCTTGATCCTCCACATGAATCTCACCGATACCAAGGCCGTTTTGCTGTCCACACAGCCACAGCATTGAACAACAGCAGATTGCCCAGTACAGAAACCAGTATATTCCCTGTAAGCTTACAGCTTGAGGTCTACAGAAACTGGTAGAAGCTCCAGGCAGGGTGACCAAAGCTCGAGGTTGACTCACTTGGGTGGAAACACGATTGACATCGAAGTCCATGTACGCCCTGCGCTTGACATGACTTTGACAGATTCCAAGGACCCTTGCTGCAGAAACCTCAGTACCCACTTGTAAGGCTGAATGAAGTAGACCTTCGATATACAAGCCTGGATATCCAAATATATATATGACCATCGCCATTATGGTATAAGCTATCTTCCCAAAGACACCGCATCGAAGCTTTGTTATACTACATTCCTATCTGCAACCTCCAATATGGCTACAGCTACCGAGATGCGGCCTATTGAGCCACCCTCGTTCTCCGTCTCATCCCATCACGCAACAGCATCATCACCGCCCACCAAATACCGCGACGTGGTAAACATCGAAGAGGCAACTCACCTTGCTAGCCTCTGCCGCAAGAGCCTTGTTGATCTTGACCAGCACTTGCCCGGCTTCAACCCCTCTCATCCCTTCACTGTAGATGAGATCGTTGCTCTGCCACTGGACAAGCATAGAATTGACGATGTTCTCCATGACCTTCCTCGCCGAAAGTCTGCTCGTCACAATCTGGCCGTAGCTATTGCTCCGTTGCTTTACCCCGTGCACGAGGGTTCCTTGACGGCCATTATCCGCTTCGAGGCGGACCGTGTACGCCTCCGTGGTTGGGCTGCCCTGCAGCGACGATACGATATGCTGCAGGCCACTGTTCGTAATGGTCATACCATCCCAGGCCTGTCCAGCGGTGCTGCTCCTGGTGTGCAGGCGCCTGTTTGGGCTTCCCGTATTCTTGCTCAGGGCGTATGGGACCCTGCCAAGCATCCTGTTTCCCTCGATGGCGTACCAGCGATTCCTATGCCTGTTGAGATCGCTCACGAGGCTGATCTTGCACCATTCCTGAATCACCTCGAGAATGGTGGCACCCATGAGTTGCATGGTTACGAGAAGGGCTTCGAGCTCGACGGCGGACGAGGTGAGCCCTACTATGGTGTTAAAGGCGCCGAGTTTCGCAAAGGTGTCGTTTATGAAGATGGTCGTATGGACCTTTGCAAAATGGTCGTCGGTCCTGATCATATTGGCAAGCTGATGGACTCGCTTCGACCAAACGAATTCGTCCGACATTTCCTTCTGGGCAATAATATAATTGGTCCTGTCGGCGCTCACGAGATCGCCAACTTCATCAGCGACCTTCCTGACCGAATGGACACTTGGTATCTCGCTGGTAATTGTATCGACGGACCTAGCTTTAGGATCCTTACTGATGCCATGATCAAATCTGAGGCCATCACCAATATCTGGTTGAAGCGCAACCCAATCGGCGCAGATACGTCTGAGGATGTGTACCGTCTTATTACTGGCGTCAAAAACTTGCGAACGTTGGACCTTGATCAGACCCAACTCGGGGACCGAGGAGTTGCAGACCTCTTCAATCGCCTGGCTGACCATGAGATGCCCGAGGGAACCAAACTCCCCCTTGAGCACATCTATCTCAATGGCAACGGCATCTCAACTGAGGGCGCCGAGGCCATTGGGAAGTTCCTCTTGTCGCCGCACTGTGGCTTGACCTCTGTCTACATGTCATCAAACCCTCTTGGCGATGAAGGTGCGGAAGCCCTCGCCCAAGCACTGCCTAAGGCACCGTATCTGGCTCGATTGCTCTTACAGTCGATTGGAGTCAGCACCAAAGGTGCCATTGCGCTCTGCAAGGCTGCTACTGGTCATCCCACGCTTGAGGTGTTTGATCTTGGCCAGGCTTATGCTACGCAGGATCTCGGACAGGCCTATAATTACATTGAGGATGGAGCTGTGCCCGCCATCCAAGACCTTATCCAGACCAAGAGCCGCTTAGCCTACATCAACTTTGGACACATGCCTATGACACCTCCCGCGGTCAAAGCCGTATCTGAAGCGGTCCTCAAGAGCTCAACCCTCGTATGCTTTTTGGCCTATTCGGTCCTGCCAGACCCCACGCTTGAACCGATGACGTTTAAGCCTACAGTCGACACACGCTTCGCACACCCCGCTGAGCAGACCAAGTCACAGATTGAGTTCAACAAGGCTGTTCAGGATCATCTTGCTGCCAATGTCAGGGCCCGTTACGGCAAGGATACGTCGTACAACCGGTTCATGGAGGAAGAACGACGATGGCTAGTCAGCGATAAGACTGATGTGCGCAAAATTGACAGCGTGTATCGTAACCGCGATGCTGGCCTCGCTCGTCGCCGACTCTTGACTTTGATCAAGAACTGGGAGGAGGGCGATGAGACTCTTGAACGAGTCATGGGTGCTCATATACCTAGCTGCTCTTTGCGCCGACACTGAGTTGGGCAGTGTTGGGTGTAGTCGAGCGTAGCAAAGAGAACTCTGTCTGTCTCATGAGGTTTTGATTGAATACCTAGGTCAAATGGTAGATAGTAATTAGTAGTCAGTCCTTTCCGTGAATGCTTCATATTAGTAGTAGCAAACTAAATTGAGAATGATGCTTCATAAACAAAATGGGCATTGCAATGGTCTGTGATGCTGTATTTTTGAATCATATCTTGATTGACTTGTTACCTGGATAAACCGATGATGGGTACTCAACACCAAGTTTGTAAGCTTTTTGCTGGTTGCGGCTGCTTCAAGACAAAGACAAAGACAAGACAAGACAAGACAAGATGAAACGAAACGAACCAAAACAGATCCGCACGTGATAGCGTTCTTTATTATTCACTGCACTGCACCGCACCGCATACCGTCCGTCCCCCATGTCGCGCGTTTATGCCCGCAGTGCATGCATACACCATCTATATCTAGTATCTACTAACTTTAAACCATGTCATACTTACTTTACCATACCATCCATACTTAGATGTAGTTGAATGCTTTTGTTTGCTTTTCAACAACTCACATGTCAAAGTTTAAAAATCAATAATACTAGCCCGTCCTGTCGCAAATCAATCTACCTTCCACATCTATAATACAACCGATATAAGCTGAAATCGCGTCCCAATACGTTCTGGCGCATCGAATTACTACACATTGAACTCGACCACGTTATTGAGTCGAGAGGGTCGCACAGCGATGCCTCAAAAGCGCAAGCGAGCAGACCAAGACCCCGCTGATTCCGAATCTCAACCCGCCTCTGTTCCTGCCTCCGCACCCAAACCGACCTCTTCCGATCCTATAGCCAAACCCACCATCGCGCGTCGGGCGACGCGTCAAACCCCGGTTCTGCCGCCAGTGACGCCAGCATCACCAGCACAACCTCAATCTCAACCTCAACCACGCACCGAGACTGCTGTTCCGCCGCCTTCAATACCGACTTTATCATCGAGTCCGGCCAAGACAATATCCCCCGATCATAAGCGCAACCGTACTTCGACAGGTCGTTCTCAGGAGTCTCAGGCGCAACCTAGTACTACCGCCCCAGACCAGGCACAATCGCAATCGCAATCGCAAACATCCCCTCCTGTACTGCGATGGGCTCCGCTTGAACAACCAGGCCCAGCAATAAGGCCACCTCCGCCCCATTCAGCAACAATGACCGCCGTTCCACCCCCACGACCTACCGCCGCTGGTGGTCGTCCGCTCTCGGACTTGGTGGCGCCTGAGATCACATATCATGTACCTCAATCACACTCGAGCTCGTTGCAGCGGCCTTCAGCTCTTGTCCGACCCCATGGCCCTACAGCGCAACCACCGCGTATCCTCGAACGGCCACCGCCTCCTACAGTTACACCAGTCCACCCTCCGAAGCCCCCTGCGGCCCCTTCTGTACGCCCGCCTCTACGAACCGACCGCAATATAGACAAAGTCGTTTTGGGTAATATGTGTTTCAACACGTGGTACCCTAGCTGCTACGGGAAGGAAGTGCTCGGAGAATCACATGGTCATACAACCAAGACTGGCAGCAAAGAGGCCGGCGCCAAGGGCCAGGCCACGGGGGGTACATCACCACCTGCGGTTGATCGCCTTTATATCTGCCCCAGTTGCTTCAAATATTCTAAAGAATTAGTTGCCTGGTGCCATCACGTACGTGTGTGCGAGAGGAAAGCTCACGTACCGGGGCGCAAGGTCTACGTTCATCCACGAGGGCGCAGAAAGATTCTCGTACCATATGATAATAAGGCTTCTGGGCCCAAGAGACGGAAAGGAGAAGGAAACATTCGTTACGTAGAAGAGCTGGTACAGGATGAGGGAGAATGGAGCATTTGGGAGGTGGATGGTGAGAAGGATGGGGTAAGTTTACATGTTGTGACGCATCAAGCCATAATGCTAACATGACTCTCAGCTCTTTTGCCAGAACCTGTCACTCTTTGCAAAGCTCTTTCTCGACAACAAATCGGTGTTCTTCGACGTGACAGGCTTTAACTACTTCTTGCTTGTCTATACGCCCCCGACACGGCCCTCAGCTACTTCGGCAGAACCCGAGCCCTCACTGCCTCGCATCACCGGGTTCTTCTCCAAAGAAAAGATGTCATGGGATAGCAATAACCTCGCGTGCATTCTCATATTCCCCCCATGGCAACGCAAGGGTCTCGGTGCACTGCTCATGGGAGCTTCGTATGAGATCTCGCGACGAGAAGGAATTCTAGGCGGACCAGAGAAGCCAATTTCGGATCTTGGCAGAAAGGGCTACAAGCGTTACTGGGCTGGCGAAATCGCAAGATGGCTATTAAGCATCGATCTGGACGCCAGAGGCCCCGATGATGAAGTACTCGTGGATCTCAATGACTGCAGTAAAGCAACATGGATTCTTCCCGAAGATTGTCTACCGGTGCTGCGAGACATGGGCGTCGTCGAAGAAGCTGGTTTAGGCCCCAGCAAGCCTGAGGAGAAGCCTGTCCACGATACGGATGCAGAAGAAAGCAAGCATGATGAGACAAAGACTTCACCTGCTGCTGATGGAGCTAATAAAGGCGTGGTCACCGTAGTAAAGACGGTCCCGCGAGTGCGGATTGATAAGCAAGCAGTTCGTCGATATGTCGCAGAGAACCGAATTAGCTTAGAGCGTATGTGTGATCCTGCCGGGTTCGAAGAGGGCTACGCGATCAAGACACCTGAGATAGTGGAAGATGAAGAGGAGGAGGAAGAATGATGGGCGGTGCCGGATTTGGCGATGGTGTAAGCATAGATATTTTAGACGCTTCGGCGACAGTGATACCCCTTGTTCAGACAATTGACTTTCCTTTTGGAATCAATCATGATATTGATCCAATACTTCATTGTGGCTGAATGGCCGAAATGGTTGATGCCTATTGAGATGCTTGCCCCAGGGTAATATACTAAAGTGTATGATGTTGCTGACAGCCCCTGCAGGGAATTTATCATGCAATTGAATCCCGACACGTTCTGAAGCGAATGTCATGATAGGTTTTGAGGTTGCATGTATCTTACCACAGTACGAACCGAAAGATCTCCATCACATTTTGCAAGACATGGATAGCCGGAAAGTTATGGGTATGTGTATCGGACGGAATAGACTTCTGTGCATGATGGGATACTTTATAAAAGCCAATGGCTCTGTAATATGGAATATATATCACCCTCACATGGCTCATCCTCATGGATTCTTGCGATACGGTACATCTCTGCAGTATAAGCTTTCCCAGAAATGCAAAGAGCTAGGACCAACTTGTCAAGTTTTGCACAGGGTCTTCCCAACGAGTCCATCCCGATTTTGCCCTTGCTCAAAGACGTTGGCTCAGACACGCCCCCCTTGGACCGAAAATTTTTCGCCGATTTGGCTCTGTCCTGCAATCAGGTCAGGTTTGGTTGGTGATGGGATGGTAGGCAATCCCAATCTCGGCAGCTTTTTGTAGGCCCTGGTCGCCCCAGACTACGCCATAGTCACTCTAAAGCGCTGTCTATTGCGGTCTTGCAGGTATGGAGATTCAAGATGAGATGTAAAATATGGGGAGGGTTCCTCTGGATCTGGTTTCAAGATCATATTTTAGGCGTGACTGGGAGATATATGTAGGTACTGTACGGTACTGCAACTCCAGGCAAGGCTGTGATTTTGTAACCAGGCTGTGCACAGTGCAACCAATGTTCTCTCATACCTCGGAACCTTTTTGTGAACTTCGATGAGCTACTCTGCACAATATTTCGTATGCTCGGGTTTCTTGTGAAAATAAGCTATTGACGTTGATAACCGACTTCGAGAGCAGATCATGGCAGACCAATGTTCTCGGGATCAAATCGATAGAACAAGAAGAAAGTTTAGAACAAATTTTCAGGCCATCAATTGACACGGTACTGTCAGATCAGTCCTTTATCATAGCTTCTATATATATGTATGAAGAGCTGCGGCCATCCGTGATAGCTGAAGCCATTCACGCACTGTACTACTTTCAGCGGTCAAACCCAAATTCGCAGGCTAAATATCAGTGGCTGTTCGATTGAGTAGAGTGGGAAAATTTTTCCAGTGACCCCAAGGATAACGAATATCAGACCCCACCATCGACTGCCAGCTTTTAACAGAACAGCAAACCGCCATCTGCTTGGGATGTTTGTTCTCTCGTGGTATCGCATATTGATATGAACGTGTCTAGGTATGCATTCGAGTCGACCCAAGATGTTTTTGGGTGTCATCATAAATTGATGCCAGAATCGCGTCATAAAGTTGTGGTATATCTGCAGAAAACGACAGAGCTTGCTCATGGATGTCACTTTGATGCTCAATAAGCTCAACGTCGCAATTGTTATATAGATGGCTTATTTCGCACTGTACCATGAAGCCTTCATCTCAGATCTCATCCATAATGAACCATCTCATCTCATTTATGTATGTGCTTTCTTGAGCACTGGGGATTTTGCTTTCGTTTGTCCAGTACTCTGGAGTGTCTCTCACGATCCACCCACGTGGAACATCTCTGGGTTGATTCGTTCGCGGTATTTTGTGAAGCCACCGAATAGACTTGACTCAGTAGGTACTGTGCTGCGTCACTGTACACTTTTTAATTCTGAGGGGTGCGGTTCTTCACCCAAAGTTGGTACGACTGCCACTCTGTCCATCCTACTCAGCCAATCAAGAACTGACTTCGGCAACCTTCTGTGTCCAGGTACTAGCCGGACAACCCGCCCTGATATCAATTCGTTGTTTGTGATTTAGTTTTGGCTAGACAAGTGTGGTACCTTGAAACGACAACGATCGAATTTTCGTGAGATCAACTTTCACAGTTGACTGTCTGCTCAATTGGTCTTTCAAGATGAGAATACTGAATGCGAAGAGGTTCATCTGGCTTGTATAGCCATGGTTTTACTCTCGGAATTCCGCTAGGCCCGTCGTTGTCCGCTGTCCGCAAAACACTCACTGGGCCTGGGGGCGCCTTAGTCCAAATTGGTAAGGGTCTTCGTTGTTCCGACTTTGTCCCTCCTTCGTACCGAGATTTCTCAACTGCGCGTTCCATCGCCGGCCCAACCCCCAGCTGGCGCTCGTCGTTGTGCTTCACCCATGATTCATGGTCCACCGCCAAGCGCGTCCCTCCGACTGTAAAAGCCTCAGGCCTGAAAGTCTTCCAAGTCTTCTCAGAGCAATCAGAGCACAGTATTGCTGTAGCTCACTCCACCCGATTTCCTCCGAGGGCTAAGTAGCCCGTGTAGAGCTCGATCCCCTGGGCTAATTCGCACCGTGATATCATCGCCATTCCCATGATTTTCCAGCACTCTTGTGCTGCTCAATTGCCCTCTTTTCGTCTCGTTCGTAGCATATCTCCCTCTGCTGTAATTGGTGATTCAGCTGCCATTTTCACCCGGTTTCCTCGTAAAAATGTCTCGTTCGGATTGATCGTTGTTCCTTTTCTTGACAAGCGTTGCCCCGGCTGACATCCTCACACCCCCTGGCAATATCCACCCTTGTGGGCCCACCTATCCTCAGTTTCTTCCCGGCTCCAGACGCTTTCTCTCTTCCCTTTTCCTCTTCCCACTACCGCCCTGTCTCGTGCTGAGCTCCGTATCTCTTTTCTTTAAACCTCCCATCAGCCTCTCCCTCTTTCAACCATCAACCATCTCCCCTCACACATCAATCAAAATGGCCTCTTCTCGTGTCTTCGCCTCTCGCCTGGCCTCCCAGATGGCCGTCAAGGCCGCTCGCCCTGCTGTCCGCGCCCCCGTCGCTGCTGCCAGCAAGCGAACCATCTCTGGTAAGTTTTTGATGCGGCAAAATTTTTCCTCGAGCTCAATTGAGCTCGGTGCCGAACCCGACTCGATCGAACTTCGCCCATCACGATGAATGAACAATTCGCTCACAATCGATTCAAGGCGCCAGCCCCCTCCAGGCCATGAAGCGTCAGACTCTTCTCCAGGCCACCACCCGCAACGCCTTCCAGGTCCAGCGCCGTGCCTACTCCTCCGAGATCGCCCAGGCCATGGTTGAGGTCTCCAAGAACTTGGGTATGGGTGCCGCCGCCATCGGTCTTACTGGTGCCGGTATTGGTATCGGTCTTGTCTTCGCCGCTCTCCTCAACGGTGTTGCCCGCAACCCTGCCCTCCGTGGTCAGCTCTTCTCTTACGCCATTCTGGGTTTCGCTTTCGTCGAGGCCATCGGTCTTTTCGATCTGATGGTTGCCCTCATGGCCAAGTTCGTAAGTCAAACCAAGATCCCGACTGGTCTGTGCACGATGGAATATTTACTGACCCCTCCGTTTAGACTTAAGTTATTTCCCGGCCAATTGGGTAGACTCGTGCCGAGTGATCGAGTCAACGATACGGAGGAGGCTGCTGAGCGTTGTGCATTATACCATGTCTTTAAAAAATCGACATGGGTGCACTTGATGCCAGCTTGCACGATAGAGGGGAGGTTGTCTTGTAATAGACGGGATAGAGAACTGGGACGGACATTGGTCATAGACACTTTTCTATGACTCGAGTTGGGGAAATTCTGCATAATTCCTCCCAGGGATCGACTTGTAAAATAAAAAGCCTCATTCATCCCGCTTCTTCCAATGCATTAGGATATTTCCTTGTTTCATCACTCAATGAATTGCCTCGGAAAAAAAAAAGCTTTCATCTTAAAAGGGTCCAGATTGACGTCTCAATTGACTTTGAGACGATGACATCGTTCCGAGTAGCTTGTCTTCATGCATGAGAGCTTCCTTCAAGATGAGGCATTTGCTATGCCTGAGCTCCCGTGGGCCGGTGCCGGGGGTTATCGACATGCTAACCGGTCAGGCTGGCAGGACACTCGTCTTGCCAGCTTAGCCGAATCGACCCGGACGTGACCAAGGCTGGTTGCACATGGCGGTCTCTCCTCGACGGTTGGATGCCTGTGTTTCAAGGCATAATATTGAAGTTTCTTCTGCAATGTGAAGAAAAGTCTCCACATGGTGCAAAGTTGCACTTGCTAGCGCGAGTCGCTAAGTGTAGCGCCCTCACAGAAACCAATCGTGCGTCATGAGCGAGTCGTCCAAGTGGGTTGAGGGAAGATTCAATGACCCAGGGGGATTGATAGTGGAGCTGCTGTGAGGGTATGTAAGGAAACGTAAATCCACCTGATAATATTGTGTTGAGCTGATCTGGAGTAGTCACAGTTGTCGAGTAGGTGCCAAATCCAAAAATCGGCATGCGATGGCTTCGAATCGGCGTCAGTCCAAACAACCCATGAGTTTCGATATATCACAAGTAGTTGCCTTGAATGACTATCGAACATCATAGTCATTACAGCGGTGATGATCAACCTTTCGATATGCTGTGTACCTTGAGCACAGCATGACAGCCGTGCGAACGAAACGAACGAATCCATGGACGACGAGGTTTTTTTTGAAGGCGCCGTAGCCAGGAGCGAGCTGTCCTAAGAATGGGCACTGCGGTTCCTTCCATGAAACATTGCAACACGTCTAAGTGAGCATCAGCGCGGGAGTTGGCGCAGATTCGACCAGTCGACAGCAACAACTCATGTGATTAGGAATTTCAAAAAAGCATTCTCGGAGTGATCAAAGAAGCAATATTCCATATCAGCGACGGCACACTATTCCTCTCGGCGATGGAGTTACGTCGAGAAGGAGTATTCGTTTGGTAGTTTGAACACCAAGGCTGAAGGACGTTTCAAGTGAATGAGGAGATGAAGCAGGCTTCAACGTGATGAAAGATCAGCCGTACACATCTCACCGATGATGAGTCCCCGGAGAGGGATTCTCATTTTGCTGTAGAGACGCATATGTGAAGGTATTGCTCTCTGTCGTATGGGCAATCCTTATTCGATTTGCTCAGCATCGAGAGGCAATAGGTTCAATGGTGAAGGGGGGACTTGAGAAACTCCGATACGCAAACCTGGGTACTAGTTCATTCCTCTGCGCAGTGCCTCCGGCGGGGGAATATGATTCTGGTTTGGTATTAGCATTCTGTCATAGGACTGCGCTACTTTGTTTTGAGTCTCACTTACATTCATTAACTTGTTAGATCGTCATGCTTTTAGATCAAGGTCCACTTGACTCCACCAAGGTTGAAGCGTTGGCGTTGTTTTGCCGGTGTAAGTGAGTTGGAAAGCCGCAACGAAATCGTGTCCTGAGTTCTTCGTTATTCAACCGAACAACATCAAACAAAAGGGAACGGGAAAAGGACCAAGGCAAACAGAAAGCAGCATCTTGGGTTTCATCCCATCTCTTTCCCCTCACTTGAATCACATGACCCGAGAGTCTTGCCTGGCAACCGGCCCCCTCTCTGTTTAAGCCATTGTGTCACATCACCAAGGATATTCGAGAACCGGGGTATATTGTATGCAGGGCGTGGCAGTGCAGCCTATGGTTGTTGAGTGTGGGAGAGAGATGCTGGATTCTTGTCGTTGGCATGCGTCGTATTGTTGGAAGCCGTAAGGTGAGATGTGATCGAAGAGTGTGGACTCGAGGGGGGAGTTGGCAGCAAAGGCAAGAAGATGTATCACTTGAAAGAGGCAAGAGGAAGGAGGTTGGGTAGAGAAATCGAACTGTTGTTGACACAGCCAAGTTTTGAGTAATGGCACAGCGACAGAGTAAGATTATCCGAGTCACAAAGACAAAGTGAGGGGAAGACAACGCCGTGGCTGCCGTGCAAGAGATGAAGTGGGCAATCAGCCGAATGGAGAGGCTTCTACATTTGGTAGGAAGGGTCTGTTGGATGGCACCTTCCCATTTACCGCGATTGGTTATGCCACACAACCACGCCGCGTGCCTTGGAATATCGGGGTGGTATTCAAGCCGTCAGCAGAACCCAAAAGGCGATGTAGTGGTTGTGATTTGTCAAAGCGCAAGGGGAAAGAGACGGTTGAACTTTCCAGGCCTGCTTACAGTTGCCTTTTTTATTTGTTTTCATTTGAAGCCTGTGATGGCATCGATTACGTCTTGTTTTATTTAAAGTACAATATCATCAAGTAATGACTTCCATTTATATACCCTCACGCGACAGTCATTACCTAGTACCTAGGTAATACTTGCATTCAATGTACCGACGGTAGTCGTTGCGCTCAGAGACCATTCAAAGCGGGGAAGGTTAGAAAATCCGGGGTAATTAGGGTACGGGTAACTCTTGCCTCCCTTCCGTGGTGGAGCTGCTTCAACGTATCCTCTCTCTGCGAGCTGGTATTGGACAACTCTCGGGTATTACAGGTAAAGAGACCTGGCCCCATCATTCGATTTGTATGTCTGAGTGCTTCGACACCCGTCATTAGGTACATTATGCATCAGTACATATCTGTCGTTATGCGCAAACGGTCGGAGTATTTGCCCTGTTCGCTAGCCGATGCACCCTGAAAATCGTACCACGACATTTACTACGCCAGTGTAGTCGGCAATTAATGGAAAGACTGCCCTTGAGTAAATATAGAACAAAGCTAGAGACCAGGGCAAAGGTCGCAGCCAAAGAATTGAAGCGAATCGATTGATAATGTCTAATCAATACCCCGCAAACGCTGAAGACTATAATGTTACAACTCAACGTGGTGGATGTTTACTTCACGCTGTCAGAAGCTCTGCTACAAAACTCTATGGCCATGAAGCGAATTTGTCCCCCGTGTTACATAGTATCTAAATTTCTTGTCATTTGTCACATAGCCACAACCCATTGAGTGCATTTATGACTTCAAACAAAAATCGCCTCTACGTTTAATAATCAAGTAGAAACGAATACGAAAGATATTGATTATACCTAACCTATGTCGTGGTCTAAGCCCGCAAACTCCTAGTTTCGCCATGATTACCCCCAGTACCTCCACAACGAAATGTCCCAACCTTTACTTTTTGAATGTCGCGCTTCGCTCACCTCTCACTGGAGGTGCCTTGCGTGCCCCCTTGATGTCCGTGTCCGCAGACTTGGAATAGGGGTCGAACACTTTCTTCTTACTCTTGACATCCGCTGCTCCAGCGTTTGGTTCCCTCTTCGTGTTAAGCACCGATGCAGCCTTGCTATAGTCAAATGGCACTGCATCAAACTTCTTGACCTTTTCATCATCCTTCTTCTGCTTCTTCTGGGCTTTGCGGGCCTTCTTGGCCTCTTGTCGACGGGCCTGTTCTTCCTTGGCCTTCTTCTCTTCTGCCTTGCGCTGCTTGCGACGGGCATTCCTGGTTGCTGTTCGATCAGGCTCATCCTCAATGGCAAGAACCCCGTCGTTATCTTGCATCTCCTCATCGCTGTCCGAGTCTGCTGATTCGGATTCGTCCTCACTAGAGTCGGATTCTTCCACGGCCTGGGACTTTCGCTTCTGACCTCTCTTCAGCGTAAATTCCTCATCTTCCTCTTCCACTTGAGCGCGGTTCGTTGCATTTTCCACATGATTGGGTTGTTCAGCAGGGACAGCCGGGCTGGTGACGGTATTGTGTTGAACGTCTCCCTCAACAGTGCCCTGTTCAACAAACTTTTGCCAGGGGAAGGGAATGAGGTCTTCGTCAGTCTCTGGTCGTCGCGTCGAAACATCCCACTGAGTACTGATCGGCATATCTCCAAATAACTGCGACCGAGTCAGCCTACTGACCGTGACCTCTCCATCAAGGTCTGGTAACTTTGTGGTCCGCCTGGCTGTGATAGGTACGCCATTCCTGAGACTATCCGGCGCCATCGAGGTAAAGAAGTGAAGTAAGCTGTGTCCGCCCTTGGCCTTTCTCTCCTTGACCCTTTCCCAAATTTCGTTGAATCGCGGCCTGGCTAACGATGCAGTACGAGGCAACAGGCTGTGAAGAGCTTTTGCGTCTGGTGGGTTAATGCGGGATATTTCCGTTATGTCCTTGTTACTGAGAACATAGTTGGGGCTCTCATCCTCCTGCCTGGCCGTATCGTCTCTCCACTTCCATAAGGCTCTGAAGACGGCGAATTGCTCACTGTCGAAAGCCATATGAGAGTTCTTGAAAACGAATGTGTACCAGCCACGAGAGCCTTCGCCAGTCTCTTCATCACAACCGGGCTGTTCATAGCGGGCCAGAGACTGCTCCCTTGATTTCTCAAGAGCTCGGCCAATGAAGTCTTTGTCGGCATCAGTCTTATCTGAAGCTGCAATAAGCTCGTTCCGTACTTTATCGTAGATGTAGAGCAGGTAGTGGGTATCAGAACGAGCATAGTACAGCATCTCCTCGGGCAGTGGTCGTATTCTCCAATCCGCTAACTGATATTGCTTGTCCGCATCGAAGTCGACAAACTTGGACAGTAGATAGGCAAGGCTCTTGGCCGGGTAGTGAAGTTGGTCACAAGCGAAAAACGTATCGAAGAGACCATTCACGTAAAGTCCCAAATCTCGCTGCAGCCATATGATATCCATATACGCGCCGTGGAAGACCTGTCGTTGTTAGTAAGGGCTTATGAGCATGCATCTAAAACACATACCTTGACGATTTTAGGGTCGGTGAAAACTTGGTTGAGAATCTCGAGTTTGTGGCGCCAGGGCTGCAGAGTATCCACGATCCAGTCTTTCTCGCGTGTGCTGATTTGCATCAGGGACACAAGTCCAACATAGGTTCTGAAGTCGTGATGTTCCAGGTCTACTGCAATCTCTTTTGCCTTCTTGAGCTCTTCTAGCATCTCGACAACGCCCTCATATGTATCAACAAAAGTTGCTTCCGTGGTTTCGACAGGCTGGTACATGATGGGCTCAGCTTCTTTCAAAACTCGCTTCGGGTACGTCATGCGGACAATCTCGTGTTGGTAAGGATGCTGGTATCTATTGAGTAGTGGTTAGCAACTGGTGTTGTTCGGAGCCGTGTAGTTAGAAGCATAGAGACGTACTGCGGCGTGCCAGTTTCGTTGGGAACGATATTGAGGCTTTCCTCCAGAGACACCTTGGCATTAGGCTTAGACGTAAGCATTGGCTTCCAGGGTGGAGGAGCAAAGTTGTCGGGCTTTCGCTCAAACTTGAGTTGAGGCTTGGAAATGTTGGCGTATCGAATGACCTTGTTGGTTGACTTGGGTTTCTTGGCCTTGTTCGACTAGTGATAGATGCAATTAGTCAAAGAATTATAATAGGGGCACGATTGACATACAGAATCAGAGTTGGGGGGCTCCTTTCTCTTGACAAGTCCGGTGTACTCATCCAACGCTGTGTCAGCCTTTTCGAGCGAAGAATCGACAACATCAACCACACCCCTCCAGTTCATCTCGATATCTTCCACATCCTCAAGTTTAGGCGCCTTGACGCCACATGCTTTGCCGGCTGACTGCAACAGCCGTGTGGACAATTCGAGGATCCGCGAGGTTCGATCTTCAAGTTGTTGGCCCACGTTCGGATTGACTGTGCGCTGAAAGCTCAAGTCTTCGGCGGCGATTCGGTTTACAGTCTTGATTGTCGAAATAAGTGACTTCTGGACGTCGTCCTGGAGCGATTTGAAATCCTGTGACTGCTCCATGGTTGCGACAAAGAAATGCGCGTTGCGCGTGCAATGGATAACTATGCGTGGTGGTCGCGATGCAGTATTGGTTCTCGAAAAATTACAGGCTTTGCTTTGTTGCGCTTATCGATAAGATAAGATAAGATATATAATCTGTACCCCGGTGTTCTAGACCCGAGCATCCCATTGTGATGATTTACTGCTACCACCTGCCTGTGAGCGAACAGAATAATCAAACGAATAAAGTGACCTATGAGGAATGTTTTACTTATCCAGCTTCATCTTCTTTCATCGCAACTGATGTGTTTGCAACCGATGTAACTTAGGCGACCGGCTTTTTCATTGAGACGCTACTGCATAATTTCCAGTCATGAAAAGTTCCAGACACTTAGTAGCTGGCTTATCAAGTACATGGATTCATGAATTGTCAGCATTTCACGATCACGCACTTGAATCAGAATTTAATGAACGCAATAATGCAGTTTGGCAACGGCAACCGGGCCGACGGATATGCACAATCTATCTATTTGAGACTAAGAGCATGAAGACTGTAGTCCAGTCTAGGTAGTTACTAATATAAATTAGGTAGGTAGAGTTGAACAAGAGCTTGAATCAAAGCTCTCTCATCAATCCTGTAATTCTCGGGCTTTCTTCATTGCTCCTTTACAGATGATGTTTAGGACATTCTGGTCCGGCCAACAAACCTGAGCAAGGCACGAACATGGTCGTGCCCTTGTTGGTAATTGGCTGATTGGCTTTGCGTGATAGCCAAGTCCACTTCGTGGGTTAGCCTGGGACTGGCAGATGGTACCGTAAATTATCTGACAACCTAGTACGAGTTGGGTTTTGCGACATTCAACAGATAGAACACAGAAGAAGCCTGTCCGGCAATCTGCATGCGTCACTATTGGATCAGATGTTTGAGATCAAGCTTTGAATCACTTATGTGGAGACTAGTTCTTTCTTGACCGGTTTTTGGCAGTTGCCCGTCACATTAACTTAGGTAGGCTCTGTACCTTAAAAATGGATAGCAAAATCAATGCCCGTGAATACCGCATAGTGGCCGATGAATCGATCCCGTCTCCGGAAACACCTCCGGACAGTCCTCCGGGGCAAATCTCGAGAGCTGCAGGAGACACCAATAGTTGGGCACGTAGAAGTGGAGAGAAATTGCTCGCATCTGGATTTTTCTGATTGCTACTGCCGATGGATGCGTTGCCTCGTGGCCGGGTGAGAGGCGCCTGGTGGTGTTTGTACTATGTGGTGTTGTGCTTTTTGGTGATAATGACACGGGCCGTTCGTTGTAAATGCCTCCCCCCTCCACTCACCAGGTTGAAGAAAACGGCCCGGATCACGATTCCCAGCGAATAGACGTCAACCGGGAAACGGAAGGTACCTATCGGCTTGCGGGATGATACCTGAGTTGAGGTAAAAGAAAACATGAGAGATGGCCAGTGTGCTGGTTATTTAGAGATCAAATCAGATCAGTTGAATGTAAGTAAGTACAGTACTGTACCTAGTAGATAGTGTTAACCAAAAAGAAACGAGGCAAGGAACTTGTTGATTCGTCGTTAACTGTTTACCTAGGTACTAATGTTAGGTACCTATGTCAGCCTAAGGTAGTGCAATTTATCTTTATCCATCCCACTGAAACCATCAACGGTTTTTCTTTGGTGAACTGGCAGGCGCGAGGTATACGTGAATATTGTTGCATCTTCTTTGGTAAGGTACGAATGGATACTGTAGACTGGTCTGGTTGCGGGCACCAACTGCCAAAAAAAAAAATGCCCCTCACTTGCCGTTTTTTCTTATCCCCTCAGACCCATCCTTGTAACTTGTCTGCTTCTTTCTGTCCAGCTTCTTTCTTATTCCGTTTCCATTTCCATTCATTCTTATAAGACCTCATTCATCTCGCCCTTTCCAATTAGTTCCCTCTTCTTCTCAAAACTGCAATCTTCCTCTCGTGTTGAATCAACTCACTTGTTATCTATCGTCAAATAAATCTGGCTGACAAACATCAACCTTGTTTCTTCAAATACTCGACTGTATCCGCTTACCACGCTCTTCTCCAATTAATCGACTGACCTTACGCGCAATAGCGTCATCGTTCCGCTACTCAACAACCCAAGCTCCTTACACTAAATTTAACCCCACCGTCTACTGGGGATCTACGCCTCTCGGCTTTGCGCCAGCTGCCAGGTCAATTCCCTGCCCCTCCACAGACCAGTGCATCGAATCGACCATCGACAAAGAGCCGCGACGACACCGATCACATAGAACCTGACCTTTTTCTCTCTCTTACACTTTCTTTCCTCTTGGTCATTTTCACTTTCGAAAACTCATCATCGAAACTCTTCTTCCAGCATAGCCAGAATGCCAGAGACCGTCGGAGAGAACGGCCACGCCGCCCCAGGCCGCCTGCTACTGCTTTCTAACCGTTTGCCCATCACTATTAAGCGATCTGAAGATGGCAGCTATTCTTTTTCCATGTCTTCTGGTGGTCTTGTCACTGGACTGAGCGGTCTCAGCAAGACCACTAGCTTTCAGTGGTACGGTTGGCCTGGTCTCGAGGTCCCCGATAACGAAGTCGAGGGCATGAAGCAACGATTAAAGGACGAGTACGGCGCGCATCCCGTCTTTATCGACGATGAACTTGCAGACAGACACTACAACGGCTTTTCAAGTAAGTAATCAGATTCTCCACCACTTGTATATGCGTCCCTAATAATTGCTTTCAGACTCGATCCTCTGGCCTCTTTTCCACTACCACCCTGGTGAGATTACTTTCGACGAGTCCGCCTGGGCCGCATACCAAGAGGTCAACCGCCTTTTCGCCAAAACTGTTATCAAGGATGTTCAGGATGGTGATCTTATTTGGGTCCACGACTACCATCTGATGTTGCTTCCTCAGATGCTCCGAGAGGAAATTGGCGAATCAAAGAAGAACGTCAAGATTGGTTTCTTCCTACACACCCCATTCCCCAGCAGTGAAATTTACCGAATTTTGCCTGTACGAGAGCAACTCCTTACTGGCCTCCTCGACTGCGATCTCATCGGTTTTCACACATACGACTACGCTCGTCACTTCCTTAGCAGTTGCTCTCGCATCCTCGAGTGCCCCACGACACCCAACGGCGTTGACTGGAACGGCCGCTTTGTGACGGTTGGCGCTTTCCCCATTGGAATCGACCCCGACAACTTCGTCGAAGGTCTGAAGAAGCCAAAGGTGCAGGAGCGTATTGCTGCTCTCAGCCGCAAGTTCGAGGGTGTCAAGCTTGTAGTTGGTGTCGATCGCTTGGATTATATCAAGGGTGTTCCCCAGAAGTTACACGCTCTTGAGGTGTTCCTCACTGAGCATCCAGAGTGGATTGGCAAGATTGTCCTGGTTCAGGTCGCTGTACCTTCGCGACAAGACGTCGAGGAATATCAGAATCTTCGTGCTGTTGTCAACGAATTGGTCGGTCGTATCAACGGAAAGTTCGGCACCATTGAGTTTATGCCTATTCACTTCCTCCACCAGTCCGTCAACTTTGACGAGCTCACTGCCTTGTACGCCGTTTCCGACGTCTGCTTGGTCTCATCCACTCGTGATGGCATGAATCTGGTGTCTTACGAGTACATCGCGACACAACAAAAGAACCACGGTGTCATGATTCTTAGCGAATTCACAGGTGCTGCTCAGTCCCTCAACGGCAGTCTTATCGTCAACCCTTGGAACACAGAGGAGCTTGCAAATGCCCTGCATGACGCCGTCACAATGAGCCCCGAACAACGTGAGGCCAACTACAAGAAGCTTGAGCGTTACGTATTCAAGTACACCAGTGCTTGGTGGGGTGCCAGTTTCGTTGCTGAGATGACCCGTCTTAGTGCTGAAGGTTCTCAACACAAGACACTTCGCAATGTTCAAGGTGCAGTGATTGGATTAGAGCAAAAAGCACAGCAGCTCGTCACCGGACTTGAGAAGAAGGCGGACGAACTGTTGGGAGGTAATGAGAAGAAGGAAAATGAGACAAGCGAGGAGCCTGCTCAATAAAATGATGTTGTTATAGCATGGGGCGTGGGTATGAAAAGACGAGTTCACGAGTTTGGGTTCAAGCGGTCATGATTTGGGATCTCTTTTAGTCTATTCCTTTTACTATATAAAATCAATCCTAACGACAGAGTCGTTCTCTAATCCATGATTGGCCGTACACTTGGTATACTAATGTACTCGTACAATTAACTGTTATCAAATCCAATTCTGCGTTTGTACTGTATCTACATTGCCTTTCAAGCAGTGTTGATATCTATTACGCGGAATCATGTGTAATTTCCAAAGCCCTACGGTGATTAAGAATTAGAAGGCAATGAGATGAGTAAGTATATAGGAAATAACTGAATTGGTTGCGTCTGTATCAACAACTGGTATCTAAATAAAAGAGCACGAGAGTTCGAACGACCCAATGCCTTACAAATCCCAAATTCCGCAAAACTCCCTGGACCAAATCTCCTGCGACACGAGCACCGGTGACTTCCCCTTAATTCAAATTGCTGTTCACTGTACTCTTGTTTTTCCCACTTAGTCCGTTCAATAGGGGGCGTTGACGATGTCGTCTTTGCCCAACTTATATCTACCACTATCATGATTGCCAATGCGCCCCGAACCCCTGCGCGAATCACTTAGCCGGATATTGCCTATGATACTCTCACGAGTTGGCTTCTTAAGGCTCTGCTTAGCCACCATGTTAACTTCGTTGGGCAGGGCGACAATGACGTTCTTGTCTGAGCCGAATTTGAAGTCGTCGGCCTTGACTTCTTCCTCGTAACGCTTGATCTTGTATGCGGCCTTCATGCCGCGAAGGATTCGCTTCAAGTTCCATTCGATGATGTAAGGTCCTGTGGCGGTGATAATACTTGTTTCCTCCGCACCTTCGCCAGTGTTGAACTTGGCAGGTGTGAAGTCAACAGGCTTTCCTGTCTCGTGGTAGAATTGAGCAACATGCTCAGGGGTCAATGCGAGTCGTCGAGGATGAGGCTTATCGGTGGCTGCGAACGGCTTCTCGAACCCGAGCTTGCCTTCGTTCTTTCCAGACTTCTGCTGGGCATCAACAAGGAGAATATAGTTCTTGGTCGTACCCAAGATCCATCGACCGTCGGCGGAGACGTCAATGCCGGTGATAGGATCGCCCAGGGCAGGAAGTTGGGTCTTAGCTCGAATACCAAGACGATCAAACAGTCGAATGTCACCCTTATTGCTGGCAACAGCGATATAACCCTTTTCAGTGGTCGCAAGGGCCGAGAAGTCATTCTTGGATGCGTACTGCTTCATATCTGCATCCACAAGCTTGTTCCCAGACAGTCGAGGATCAACGCGGTATAAAGCGTTGTTGGAGACACCTAGGAAGGTCTGCTCGGATGTCATTTGTGCAAACTTGTTCTCGGGTGCAAATGTCACAACGGGGATATCGTCGTGCACATTCCACTCATCAACAACCTTTCCGTATTCCAAATCCATACGGTAAAGCTTGTTTGGATCTATCTCATTCTGTAAGATGAGATCCCGATCCTCGCTATGCAGCATAACCTTCTTGGGATTCATCAGCTTTCCTGATGGAGTGGTAACCTTAGAAATGTTGGTCGAGAATTCAAGGTGATTGTTAGGTGTGTGCTTGAAAACACCAATCTTAGACCCGCGGACAACAAAAGAACGATCGTGCTTGTATCCGACTGCCAGCTGGGAGTTGACCTCCCCATCGGCATTCTTGGGAAAGCTACTGTCATTTTCCTCATCACTGTCGTACTCTTCGTCTCGCGCACGGTCATCTTCAAGTTCTTCCTCTTCCTCCTCCTCTTCTTCTTCCTCGGTTTCAGGGGCATCCTCCATTGTGAGATCGCCAAACGCGTCAAGAACGTATTCACGCTCCCTGTCCTGCATCTTTTGCCATTTGGTCTCGTTGAGTCGTTCCCAGATAGCTTGCATGATTGCTTCTTGGAACTTCTCGAGGGTAGGCTGATCCTTGAAGCGAAGTAGCCAGGACCGCGCAGTACCATCGTTGCTGAAATGATTGAAAACAAAGGAGAGGTATTCAAAATCGAACACAGGGTTAAAGTCTGCGATGACAGGAGTACCCAGGTAGGCCTTTTCAGTAGACTCAATCTGAAGCCAGTACTCCCATTTTCCAACTTCCGAAACCTGGGCAATGACAGAATCGTCGACAAGAGCGAAATGGCCGGGTTGAGGGTCGAATACATGAAGTTCTGCCGTGACAGCTGCGTAGATTTCCAGGGCTTCGGGCGGGTTGTTGGCATCAGGTCCAGTCAAGACTTGCGGCTCAATCTCCTGCTCAGGAATAACCTCTGGAACAACTTCCGGGGCGCGCTTTACAGCGGAGTTGGCGGTGTTCTTAGACAACATATCGTCAACAGACTCAATAGATCGAGCAAGTGTAGGACTATGGAGGGGGCTGGCAGGTGGGATTGGGTCCTCCTCTTCAAATTCAAATTGCTGGAGGTCGGCCTCTGTAGCAGTGGAGTTGGGTTTGCGGTACTTGCGCTCGTATTGGCACTCTTGAGCAACTCGCACGAACTGCTGTACTTGCGCTGATGTGACAGAAGAGTCGCAAACAAACTGGAACAGGTCACCAGTATCGCCACTGAGGTCCTTCCAGGCAAGAACCTTGTCACCACTTTCTCGAATCTCGAAACGGAAGGATAGGGCCTCGTCGAGAAGGAAGGTCTTTTCGTCTTTCTCGGATGCGAGAGCGTCGATTTCTGCGTCTTCGCCCTCTTCCTCGGCAAGAAGTTCTGCCTCACCCTCTTCAAAGACACGCTGTACGACAAGTTGGTATTGAAATTCTTGGTTGGTGCGACGGATGCGAATAGCCGAATCTTTGAAAATGAGTTCGGAGTAGCCCTTGGGTGATAGAGGTCGGACGAGGTAAAGCTGGCCTTGAGGCAACTCGATCAAGGTTTCTTGTGCGCTTGAACCAAAGATAAGCTTGCCGACTAAAAGAAGGGGAACGTTAGCCGTTTTGTGATTTGATATGAGGAAATAGTGGCATAGGCAGGTGTTTTAATAAAGAAGTAAAGGTTGAAACACCAAGCAACGAGGCGCCTCTGCCCTTTATGCCGAAAATACAGCTGTTGGTTGGGTTGAAGGCAGAAAAAGGTAGGGATGATGCGGGGCGGTCACTTACTTCCTCGTAGGGCGAACATGCTGATCCTGGCCTCTGAAGGCAGAAGAAAGAAAAGGGGAAAGAGAAGGGAGTAAATGCGTGATGCAACACTTGGGCGGTTGTTGTTTCTGAATTAGAAGCTGAGCCGCAGGTGCGATTTCCCTAGCTTCAGAAGTACAGAAGGAGAAAAGAAGAAGTGGAAAGTCGACGATGCTATCGGCGTACGATGAACTAATAAAAAGCTGTGACGTGACGATAAGACACAGGGCAGGAGCGGGTAGGATCAGGCAGGCAGGCAGGCAGGCTCCTTCCCGTTCGCTACTGGCTCTTTCTTTTAGTTCTTCCGCTTGTCTTGTGACAGCACGTTGGGAAAGTGCAGCTGTAAGTAACAGCACCTAACGTCAGATTTAACTGGACCAACTGCTTGGGGCAAGATCAAGCTAAAGCGTGGACGGAGGGAACAAAGTGCGTCATAACAAGGAAAGAAGTACAGTTGGAGAGAAAGCCTGTTGTTCTGCCACCTATTTTTCTCTTTGTGTACTTTATTTATTTAACCTTGGTTGGAGGGGTGAAGGAGGGGTCGTTTTCGCCACAGTTATCGTGCGCCATAGTTGACGTGCGCCACAGAGGCTAGGCTGCGACGGCAGTCAAAAAATACAACAGGCAGGCTTCTATCAAAACTCGCTAATCTCTCACCTATCCCCAGGATCATGAAAAACTTGAGCCCCCGATCATGAGAGACGAAATAACTTAGTCACTTTGTGAGAGGCTATATAGGCTCTTAGGCTGTTTATTTGTGGCACCCTAAACTTTGGTCTTAAGTTTTCCTACCACCCCTAGCCTACCAATGTCCAGTTATTCTTTCGCTGAGAGAGAAAGACGACCAAGGCACGCCGTAGTGGAGAAATTTGAGGATCGTTTCAGATGTGGAGATTGCTTCAGTTTCGTTGTCTGTTCAACAAGATCCTTTGATCAGCTGACACCACCCAACTTAGACAGTTACAGACATAAAGACGAACGAACGAGCTAATAGTTTGACGGGAGATGCATTTCAATCTGAACGATATGGTTAAAAGAGGCTATCGTGCAATTTCCCTATCCTATCTCTTCCATGAGCCTTGTATAACGAACGAACCCAAGATAATGGCAGACATTTCCAAAAGATAAAAGCAGAAAGAATAAAGAAAGAAACGAGTCCTCACCTTCCTGTGATTAGAGCTCACCTTCAGCCTGCACTTTAATGCCTTCCACCTCTTGCTCCAGTGGCCCCTTCTCATCAACCTCAACAAAGGTATCATCTGGGCGTGAGATTCCAGCGAACTTATCGGCAATCAGCCGAGCCACATTCCTACCCATTAAAGCACTGGTCTCCATGCAAGATATGAAGCTCTCAATACCAGAAGTATAGTAGACGCCCTTACCAATAACAGGGTCCTCAAATGTAACCCGAGGTAGCTCGATGGGATAAGAGTAAAATGAATGGGGATAATACCATGAGATAGGCTCAAAAGTTTTGTCCTCATCCTGTTCTTCACCAGAAATGACTGATTCAGGGATCGCAGTGGCAAAAATACTGGTGAGGAATTGCGCGGTGACGGCCTTGGGCGAGAAGATCTTATAAACGCGCTCCCGCTGTCCGGTCTTGGGGTTGACGACGTATTTCAGTGTGCTGATTGAGTAAAATCCAGTACGGCCAACACCGTCTGCTCCCTGTCCCCCTGCTTCGTCCTCCGCCAAGGTCGTGTAGACGGTGGCGGGTGCCTTGCTTCCGGGCTTGAGGCCAAAGAATTCGGGGTTCAATTCCAAAGCCGATGTGAACAGCGTGACGTGAAGCTTGGTGTACGGAATCTCGTCAATTTCGCGTTCAAGGACACCCTCTCCTGCCTTGATGTTGCTGAACTGCCATGGGTTGGCGATGATAACATTATCGAACTCAACACCATAATTTTCAGCAGTATCGTCCTTTGCGTGTGCACTTTTGGTCGCAATGACGTACTTGGATGGCCGTGATGACTGTGTCTTTGTCTTGAATTTCTCAATAGAGGAAACGGTCACGTTGCGGTAGACAGCAGCTCCGCTTTCCAAGATCATCTCGTCAAAGATACGCCAATTACCTGATTCGACAGACATAGCATTGTCTGTTGCTAATGAGACCTATTTTTCAGTCAGTCTTAGAGCATGTGATTGATGGAGTCCTAAACCAACCAAAGTCTCTAATCCGTGGATGTAAGCCAAGTTAGAGGCATAATTGACTCGCGTAGCAACCTGTAAGATCTCACGGGCAAACCGAGGATCAATATTCTACAACATTAGTCAGTCATTGGGATTAATCGACCGACAATCGCGCACTTACGGCTTCTTTCAAAACCTGCTCTCCCGTAAGACTTGTCATTCGGTTCAAGCCCAGCTCCTCTGCTCTTTGCGTGAGCGACTTGAAAGGAAAGCATGGGTCTTCATAGAGCTTGAGAAACTCTCCAACCATGCCATCCACAAGCTTCTTAACCCTGTAAGGCGAGAGACCATATCGCCAAAACATCTTGGCCAAGTCCCACCCTCCCCATGACCCTTCGGTTGTCTGGAAGACGAAGTTGACACCATCCCATATAGCTGTCATGTCATCTTTGTCAAGCCGGTGAGGCTCGCTCACTGGGAGCTGAAATTGTCTGCTCGCATTGACGAGAATAGGGTTGGCACCGACGAAGATGGATGCACCAAGCTCTATGGGTAGAGAAGGGTCGTCGTAGGCGGGGACCGTCAATGAGCGACCTCCAATACGGTCTGTCTTTTCAAAAACAGTGATATTGATAGCAATATCCTCTTGGAGGGCATACTGCCTTAAGTGGAATGCTGCTGACGACCCTGCAGCTCCAGCTCCTATATTCGGGTTAGTATATGTCAAGTCTTGAATAAGAGGTTTGGCCAACAGCGCGCCCTTGGAAATAGGAAGCGTTTCAAGGGTACCGGTCCACAACCCGCCATGAATGAGGGTACGAACCAATGATAGCAACATTGTTTACAGTCTCAGCTCTACATGAACCACTAAGCAGTGATCCAAGTAAAGCCAGCGGTAGAGCCGTCGAATGATACATCCTCTTTCGTATAGCGAGATTGATGTGTCGCGTATCACGTCAGCTTAGAATGACATGGAGGGACGGGAGAGTGTCTGCTCACGTGACATATTAGGATGTATCATGCGTGCTCTCGGCCATGAGGACCATATCAAAAACTATCTAAGTTTTTACTACGATACGTAATATGTATGACTCGGCTATGGATCTGAATTGACGAGACCAATATCTGAAAGCTCCATCGGCTTGTGATGTGTATAACTTCTAGGTTCACTCGGCAATATGAGTCCAGACCTATGCGGTTAGTTGGACGAGATCTTCATTAATGGCCAAGTGTAGATCAACGTGGTAATCAACAAAAGAGAGCGAATAGTGTTTGAACTGTAAGTTTTGGTATATTGATACACCACTAGGGCGACAAGTATTTCATCCTTATTTCATCCAGAAACTGGATCCATACCGCGGTGTGTGCTATCTTGTGCGCAACCCTTCATCTCATAACAAAGATTACCCAGGGAATCATGATCCTCTTCTCTAAACGCCAAGCTAAATGCGAGTTATGCAACCTTCCGTGAAAAAGAGCTTCATGGTCATTCCATGACCGTATAAAAACATGTAAAGAAAAAATATTTTCCATTCCATACTCTGTCCCGTAACCTCAGGAAGAAAATTGTAAAATGTAGAACAAGAACATGATATAACCATATTGGATAAGTGTAAGATTAGGAACTCTCGTCGCTGCTACTGTAACCACTCTCAGCTGCGCCGGCAGTAGCTACAGAACTGTCGTCGTGTGATAGCGCCGGGTTTGCGCTATTGCTCTTGCTAGCACCCCTGGCAGTGCCGGCGGCCGCAGCAGCGCTACTAGTACGGCGGGCGGTTTGTCGAGGACGGTTTGGCAATGCCTTTGGATCCCGGTTGACTGCGTATATGTTTTGGTCGGGTGAGTCATCAGGTTCATCACCCTCTTCGTCGCCACTGCTAAGATCAACTCCATCCGGGTAACCATCCGACTGATGTTGCAGTGTTCGCTGACCCATGAGATCCCTCAATGATTGGGACATATCGAGGTCGTCCGAAACATCATCATCATCATCGTCTGCGGTGGACTCGCTGGGACTGAATGGTGGGAAGAAAATGGCGGGAGGTGGCAGAGAGACTGGTGTCAACCGCTTGATACGACCTGACATATATTCAATCTCGACGGGTAGAGGATCCATGGAGGTCAGGGATTTTGAAGCACCCAAAACTGGAGATGAAGTTGACATAGTTGCCAGGCGACGAACAACGGCATCTGTGTTCTGACCAGTCCTGCTAACGACCTGTGATGACAGCTCATCTTGCTTGGGTCTTTTAGTGGAGACAACCACCATAAAGTGGTCTTCAGGAAGGACTCCTCCCAAACCGCAAGGCTCAAGAGGGTAATGCTGCATATATTGTGCATTATTGCTCCACGTGAAGTCCAAATCAATATCACTGGCATCGTCTGTATCATCTGTCAGACTTGGTGGATCCTCGCTGTCGATATCCATAGCTGTAGTTTGCTGGGTCGATACTAGCCCACGGTCGGTCAAGGGTCGATAGTTGAGGAATGATCCAGAATCTGTGCGTCGCAGGGGTGATGGAGGAACCTTGAAAGTGTCCTTATCTGGTTGTGTTTGGCCAGTAGCTCGCATCTGTGTAGTGGGTGACATATCGCCAGGATCTCCCGACAAATCTGTACAAAATGGAGCACCGCTGTAGTAGATGATGGCACCGTCATGGCGGCGCTTCTTGCGGCTGGATGCACCAGAGCCACTGAGTCCCCATCTCGATTCACCAACGTTGCTTTCTTCGGGAGGACCAAATGAGGAGACGGTCTCATCAAGCGATGTCTGACCACCCGAGGATTCCTGTTGCGCAAACAAGGGCTTGTAGTGGAAGCTTTCAGAAGGAGCGCATAGCTGTGGGTCATACTTAAGGCCGTTCTTGCTTGAGCTTCCTGACTGGAACTCATCACCTGTAGAGCGGCCTGTCTTTTGTCGTTTGCGCTTGCCCTCCATTCCATCTTCGGTGTCGTCTGTGGATGGACTCTTCTGGGAATTGTATCCAGAGCTGTCGCTGCTGAACCTGGTCCCTTCTGTACCGCCACGCCATCGAATTTTTCGGCCATCGGGCGACAACTGAAACTTCGTGCTCATGCCCGTCACTGCAGAGCGAACGAAGTCAGGAGTAACATTAATCATATGGAGTTGGGCCAAATTGCACAGCAAATTCAGGTAAACCCATCCCTCCGCGTCCGGATGGACATCGTGATTATGTTGCTCTGCTAACAATTCCGGAGGCACTAAACCTAGATGACGGATGTAATCCATGTTCTCGGCCGGCACTTGGGCACGGTCAGGATCTAAATCACGGGGTCGTGTGGGCCGTTGTTCGGGTAGGGATGTCATTGGAGGAGAGGGGTTTGTTCCCGAGCCAGTACTGTTGCCGTTACCGCCGGACTCAGTGTTATCTCCGTTGGAATTTGACGCAGAGCCGTTATCAGCAGACCGACTCTTTTTACCAGAGTGACCGGATTGTTGTTCTGTGGGAAGGATTCGTGCCTCTCTTGTAGGCTCTTTGCCGCTCGTTTGCAGAGTCGGAGGTTCGTGGATAGAGGAGTTCGCGGTGTTAATAGCGTTTGGTTGTGTGTCTGCAACAACAGGCCCTAGAGCCGCAGAACTGCCACTAGGCTGCACGGGTTGCTTCTTCACCACGTGGCGTCCGCCGATCTTGCCTGTGAACAACTGCTCCAATCGACGAACAACAAGCTTCTTTCTCTCCTTATCTGTCATGATCATATGTCGAGGGTATAAACCCTCAGGGATATCACGAAGATAACTCTCCACAGCCTCTGACGACTTTGCTTGCGAACCCATGCTGGGACGACTCAAAGAAGTTCCCGAAGACTTCGCCCCAGTAGACATGGAGGCGTAAGCCGAGTCGGCTGGGCGAAAGTTGGAGCCTGAAGATGAGGATGCATGCTTGGATCCAGAACCAGAGTACATGTTGTCACGGTTGGCGTGACGGGATTTCTTCTTGTTCTGCGTTGACGATGCATCAGGGGATCCATCGAGACTGGCGGCAAAATCTCGAAGCGTCGCCTCGAGTTCTCTCTTTTTCTTCTTCGGCAGCCCATGACACTTGATCTCAAAAAGCTTTTCCTTTCGGAGCATATCGGGACCTGTGTTCTTGTAGCGCTTGAGTTCTTCTCGCAGCTTCTGAATCTCTACAGTAAGATCATCGATGACACTTCGATAGTCATCAGCACTGCTGCTGTGTGCCGCGGTAAGCTTGGGAGGAGCGAGTTGATGGTGGTTATAATATGGCTTGTCTTCATTTGAGGAGTCGGATTCTTTTTGAAAGAAAGGGGGATCGACTGTCGGCTGAGTCAATATGCTGTTTGGTCCATTTTTCTCGTCAATCGCTTACCTTCCATGATATTACTGTCGAATGTAGCAGTTGGGTTTTGGTTTGACTGATCAAACCATGTGTTAGGATCGCTTTGGCCTGTCTCATTACTGTCGCCTGATGAATCACGCCGGGGCGATGTTGTTGTCGTCGTCTTGACACCAGGGCCTGAGCCCGGGCTGGCCTTGTGCGATGCATCGCGTGCTAATCGGTGGTGACGCAGAGTCACCGAGTTCGCTGGGGATGTTCGTCGGGGAAGCGGGTGGCCGGTCTTGGAAGTAGACGGCGGCGGTTGCGTTCCGTGTGAGATATTTTGGTTGAGTGGCATTGTCTTTTCATATAATTCAGGTGTGAAATATTGACAGACAATTAATTTAGCATTTCCCGAAGTTTGAGGCAGTGAGCATGCCGTAAAGAATAGTCGTCGAGATGTGTTCTAGTATAAACGCCAGGGTCCGACGATCCGTGACGTAGGGCCTGGAAGCACCTTGCAGCGGGCTGAGAGCCTGGACGTCAGGGCACTTATTAGCATAATCGGTTCATTGACAGAAACAATAAGATGATGTCGGGTATGAGCAATGAAGGTTCTCGCAAACGACGGGGGCGGACTGCGATTGGTTGTTGGGTGACGAGCGATCGATCGATCGATGCTTCATCGCCAAATGACGAAAGGTGATGGTAGACCAGTTACATGGTCTGAAAGAGGGAAAATGCCGGGTGTTCCTGGGACACTCACCTTTTCTTAAATTCACCTCAAAACAATTAAGACCCTTGAATCTGGACTTTATCAAATCCCCAGTTTTGATCCGATTGACTGATTGGGTAGTGGGGAGATTTCCCAAATTCTGATGTTTCGCCGTCGCGCTTTCTCAAGTAGTCGAATTAAAGCGTCCTTTCCACAATCAGGTTGGAACCACAACGATGTCGCATCCACTCGTAGAATCGCTACTGTTCCAATGTCGTTGCTTGCTTGGTCTCAAGGTAGCTCTTGTAAGCTCGATTTAACGGCCAAAATCGATGAAATTGAATGCCAAGGTTGGGTAGTCGTTTCGTCGGTATACAACCAGAACGTTTGGCCGCGACAATTAGAAAAGCCTAATAGTCGAGAAGTAAGTTATCGTCGGTTGATGATTGTTGAAATTCCGAATCGCGTACAAGACGGCTGTTGTGCTGGCGATTCGTAGACGTCGTGCGGCGTGATTGCCGGTATCGATCAGATCAGGTTGTCGTCGTTGATAGTACTGTAAGGGGAAGCCGGGGCAGCAACGAAGCCACAAACAAGCTTCCAGGGACTGAATGTGTTTTAAAAAAGAGAAGAAGTGGTGGAGTCAAGTATCCCAACGGCCGATATATGAATAGACCAGGGTTGCTCAGGGTGGCACTCAGGTGGCACCGAAGCCGACGGGGTGTGAGAGTTGGAATTAGGAGAGCAATCGTTGCACGGCGGCAGAGAGGGGGAGGGAAAAGGGCTGGAATAGCTGAATGTGGTGTGGGTGGGATGGGGATGGGAGTTCAAACAAGCCGAGCCTGAGAAAGCTCGGAGTCAGGTCAAAAGTTTAAAACTGGTAGACAAGTTACAAGTCGGAAAGGCCGTCGTGGAAGGATACTTAACAGAGCGCAGTCTGGTTAAGGCTTGAGACGGATGGCAAGCTTGTTATGCAAATCTGAACTGTGGCAGTG